>NW_012194764.1:201883-219934 GCF_000504015.1 Erythranthe guttata
TTCGCACAGTATTATCCATTTGTCAAGCCAGATTTTGATGGTGATTTCCCTTTGGTTGGACCTCCAGATTATCATATTCGGCGTGGCAGGCCGAAGGTGAAGAGAATTCCTTCGAGAGGTGAGAAGGTTAAGAGGAAGATAAAATGCAGCTCATGCAACCGTATGGGCAATCACAACAAGAAAACGTGCAGGAGGCCTGTATGAAATTTGAGTGGAACAGAAATGTATTTCAATTTCTTTTTTTCTTTTTATACCGCCTTGAATTTGTGTGGAACATAGGTTGTGAATTTTTTTCTTGAGTTTCTAAGTACATGATCTGTTTTTTCGAGTAATGAATTTCGCTATTACTGATACATGTAAGTACAGTTTTCTGTGTTTGGATTCTAACACTTGCAGTCACTTTAGTCATATGAGTATTTTACAACTACGGGGTCTTAAATAGTCATATGACTATGTGACTATAGGTGACTATGTAGTCACAGGTAGTCATATTGTCATCTGACCTAAAAATATAAATTATTAATAAGTAGTCATTGATAGTCATACGACTTTGTGACTATAGGTGACTACGTAGTCACAGATAGTCACACGACTATGTGACTATAGGTGACTACATAGCCACAAATAGTCAAACTGTAATCTGACCAAAATATGTAGATCATAAACAAGTAGTCAACGATAGTCATAAGACAATGTGACTATATGTGACTATGTAGTAACATGTAGTCATATATAGTCACATTGTAATCTGACTTTATATGACTTTATGTAGTATTCGTAGATGTATGTAGTGGTGTCATACAAAAGTACTACAAAATAACATTTTTGAAGAATGGTAACGCATATAATAGCCATAAGAAAAGATATTTTAAGTACTGCAAAAATAGTCATTCAAAAGTACTACAAAATAGTCATATAAAAGTACAACTACATAAGATTCTGTCTTGGTGCAAATAGTTTTACAGAAATAAAAGCTTCAATTAATAGGAATAATAATTGTCTAATTAATCTTGTAGTGGAGCAATGATTCAACAACGGACCTCCTCATGCAATCGACACCGGTCTCAGCGTCGTTGGTAACCAGTGGAATTTGGCGGAATGTGTTCCTTATAACAAACAGGACAAAAATACCACAATCCCTTGAATCATCTGCTTGTTGGGGTGAGTCATTTACCTCGTGCAGCGGTGCGTTTATGGGAATGGCGGAGATGTTAAACTCCCTAGCTGTGTTTTCGACATACATTTTCTGTGTACATGAATGAATTAGATATTTGTTTATTAAATAAGTAGTTGTGGAAATAAATTGTCAGTAGTTGTTTACCATGTCGGTGGCGTCAATCAGGTATGGGTCCTTAAGACCTTTGCGAGGATGTAATGAGTTGTAGAAACGCCACTCATTTGAATTTCTGTCCAATATTAACAGTGTCCAGTGGTTAGCCCCGGTTTGAGGATTACCGTCGGAGTGTAATGGGAAGATGAGGTATCTATGTTTGCTAACTTCTGCTGGTATGCGGAATGTTTTATTTTTGGACTGCCTCAACGATGTCTGTTAGAACTACTGATTAGTTACCACGGGAAAACATATACTTCTTTTCTAAAAAAACAATTACAAATATATTATCGACTTTGTACCAGTAGCATGCTGGTGAACGTCATGCTTGTTCCCTTAAGCGACTCATAAGAGCTACCTTCAAACAACCCTGCAGCTTGCTGATGTCCCAATATCTCGCAGTAAGCATCTATAACCTGTGATTGTACAGTGTTATTAAATTTGTGTACATAACGTGAGCAGGATAGGTTGTACAGTGTTATTAAATTTGTTTTTACCTCGCCCGAAATAGCTTCCTTTCTGAGGATGATAAAGATGTCAGCCATCCGAACATGAATATTGCCATCTGGATTCTTCCACACTGTTCTACTGCATTTATAAACATTTTTTGAAGTATGAATAACACATGTGATTGTGCAGTCATGGGTAGTCATGGGTAGTCATATGACTATATGACTACTCTTGACTACATATATGAATAGTCATATAGAACTAGTCACTAATAGTCATATAGTTATATGACTGGATATATGACTGTAGTTAGAGTTTACTTACTTCCCATGCACTATTTCATCTGCCATTGTGTTTATTATCGCCTTGTCTCTCGCACTCATGCCGATGAATGTGTTGTATTTTTTGTATCTGAAATCCCTACGTGCTTTCTTGGTGCTACGTGGTGTGACTTCATGTTTTTTTGACCTTGTACGCTTTCCAACTGCAGATTTTGGGTCCTTTAGCTTGGCCTCGATATCTTCGTCACATATCTCAAACTCACTGTCCGAATGTATTGGTGGGTGCTCATCAAGTGCCTTTGCATATTCTGCACAATTAGCTTCCAACTCGGCTATCTTTTCATCCCTTTCTCTAATTTTATCAAGATGAGTTTTCTCAGCTGATTTTAGGAGGGTGATTTCAGCTTCCAAGAAGATTCGGGCTGCTGTGTGCTCAGGCATGTTTGTGAGTGAGATATTTTCTGCTTCAAACTCTTGTGTCAGCGAAAAAGGTTTTTCGGGTTGTACAGTTGTTGTAGCATTTGTCAACTCTTCAAGACGTTTGATGAGGGATTCATTCTCTGCCTTCAATTCTGCATTCTCTTTGATTTTTTGTTGCAGCTCACTCTGGTTCGGCTGTGTTTGACTCAAGATATTGAAAGATGGCCCATCATCATTGCTAAGCGCGACCTCGTCCTGTAGTTTTGCAAGTTGAAGAGCGACATGTGCCTTTTCGTCAACAAGTACCTGCTTGTCGTTTTTTAACATGACTATCTCCATTTGAAGTTCTTCTACGACAGCTTGCAATTTCGACACTTGGGCCTCCTGTTCTGCTCTTTGTTTTGCTTCTACCTCCAACAGCCTCTTTGTTTCATTCAGCTCGGTTGTGATCTTGACTTCATCTGACGACTGCCGCTTTTTGCACCAGTTTTTGATTGGGACATTCTCGTCAGAATCAGAAGGAGTGGCAGAATGAACACTAGCATTGCTGTTGTTATCGTTGTTATGTTCATCGTTTGCATCATTGCTGATATCGTCCAGGACCAAGTTTCCATCTAAGATTTGTTGTTCTTGCTCTGTTGGGATCAGCGGATTCTCGTTGACGAGTTGTGGATCGATATCGTTCATGTCTTTGCTGCTCAATGTAGATGCAAGCTCGGATATATCCCACCTCCGAAATCTTGGAAAAGCAAAATCAGCCAGCGGAGGCACGATTGCTACACGCTCACACATCCAATACTGCGTAAATAAACATAAACAATTAGTCACATTTGTGAATGTACATGATAGCAAGTGACTATAAGTGAATGTACATGACAGCAGGTGACTATAAGTGAATGTACATGACTGCAAGTGACTATAAGTGAATGTACATGACTGCAAGTGACTATATGTGACTGTACATGACTGCAAGTGACTATAAGTGAATGTACATGACTGCAAGTGACTATAAGTGAAAGTACATGACTGCAAGACTATAAGTGAATGTACATGACTGTAAGTGACTATAAGTGACTATTCATACTTACCAGCACAAGTGGTATGCAACCACGGACTTTGTCATTTTTGTTTGATGTGTGGATTTGCTTAACCAAGAAATCCGTTATCCCCCTGGCCCAGTTGAAGTCATTTGTTTGGTCGATATCATCGCAGTACTTGAACATCCACCAAGCTACGATTTCAGCTGAAGTGTTGAAAAGGACGGTTGACATAAGGTGTAGGATTATTAATCTGACCACATCTTCAATGTCTTCATCGTCATCGCTATCTATGCACTGCAGAAGCTGGTGTTTCAAAGTTTTTTGGTGGAGCGATGGGTGTGCGGCGAATCTTCGTGCTGCGAGTCCTTGTTGCGGCTTCTTTGACCAGTCAAAAGTCATCCGTGTGTTGCCAGATTGGATGCCAAAGATTAACTTGCAATCTTGTGGCGTGATTGTAATATTTTTGCCTCCTATATGGAATGCCCTTTCTATTCTGCTGTATGACGTCATTATTTTGAAAGTTCCATTCTGTGTGCCTGCGACTTCATCTCTGCTGAGTTTGTGTTTTGCGAACGGTAGAACGAGATGGTAGAATGGGGTACGGCGAAGACATGCATAGTGAGGTGGTCGTAGGTGTATATCTTCGAAGAAGGTCACGATTGATCGCATGTTGGCTCGGTATTGTGTCCATTTTCCCTTCTTATGTCTGTCTATTTGTTCATTTGTTTCAGTACCTGCATAAAGATGTTTATATATATGTTAGGGTGTGAACATGACTGCTAATAAGTATTCTTGAAAACAATACTCACACACAAAACACACATGAGGTAGTAAGCAGGATGTAGTAAGAATGAATGTGACTGCATATGCAAATATGACTATGTAGTACTACCCATGACAACAACACCCAGACTCAGGAAAAACACACAAAAGCTGAAGTATCTATGTGACTACACATATGAATATGACTATCCAGAACTAGCCATGACAACAACACTCACAACAACAAAAAAAAGCACAATTGCTTCAGCAAAGGATGGATGTGACTATATATGAAAACAACACCCACACACAGAAACAGCACAAATACTGAAGCAGAGGATGGATGTGACTACATATGACTACATATGACTACATATGACTATGCATTACTACCAGTGACAGCAACACCCACAAACAAAAACAGCACAAACAAAACAGCATCCATGAATGTGAGCACATATGACAATATGACTACGAAGTGCTACCCATGAAAACAACACCCATACACAAAAAAGCACAAAATCTGTGGCATGCATGAATGTAACCACATATGCAAATATGACTACGAATTACTACTAATGGAAACAACAATCAGACACCAAAATTGGATACATGACTACGGTTTTTTCACAAATTTGAAGTAGTGAGATGGTTGAAGTAGGGTAGTACCTGTTGATAGGTTTTCAGCATGTGCCATTTTTTCCTTTCGACTACGGCCTGGAAAAAAAATGTTTGAAGGGGTTTTTAGTTACCAACGGAGGGGGAAAACAAAGTATGTTGTTGTAATGTAGCCATAAACTTACGTTTTGCCGGTGTCTTCTTCGCCATTGATGGAAGGTGACTACTGTTGGTGGTATACGATTTTGAAGAACGGAAGTTGACTAGAATTGCGGTTGTTTGGGTTGCTATCGACGAAGATGCCTAACCTTCCTCGGTTGGGTTGCCGTTTCCGGTGAATCCTCGCAGCGAGAAGATGGGTGCGATTTTGCAGAGAGGAGGTTGATTCTTCCGGTGGTTTTTTTGGTAGTGGAGGGACGGGTGATTTGGGAATTGATTTTGAAATCTGTGTAATTCCGTATATGGGCTGGGTTTGGGGTTCAGGGGTAATTTCGGGTTTTTTTGGGCCAGGGGTGTATCTCAAAGAAAGATTTTTAGGGGTGGACTTATGCCTATATATTTTACATTCTAGGGGTGTATATCTAATGGACCCTACAAATAAATCCATCAATGGATACTTATTTCTAAAGAGATACAGACAAAATTTTTTTTTATCAATAAGTTCATACATGGTCCAGATTTTTATAAAGGACTAAAATAACACATCATACTTTAATATGCTCCAATTTCATCATTGACTTAATTTAACCTCAATTTGACCCCAAATTTCACAAAAAATTCAATTTTGACCCCAAAAAAATTTCAAAAAATTTTTTTCCCACCGGATTCCGGCGTTGACTTTTTCAAAAAAAAAAATTGTTTTTTTTTTCTTTTCTTTCTTTCTGTGACTTTTTTTCGTTTAAACAACAATATTGATGTGATTGACAGTAATATTAACTATATTACTGTTAAACACAGTAAAATTAACTAAACTACGGTTTAACATAGTAATATTGTTATATTAATCTCTAGCATAGTAATATTAACACAACAAAACTCATTATTATTGTGTAATAGAGTAATATTACTATGTTGACCGAAACATAATAAAAAGCCAAAAGAATTAATATTACTGTGAGTGACAGTAATATTACTATAACAACAGTAATATTACCGTCAAACACAGTAATATTACAATAATAGACAATAATATTATTACGTTACTCCGTGAATAACTCAAACAAACAAAACAATCCAAACAAAATAATAATATTGATGTGCTTGACAACAATATTACTATAACAACAGTAATATTACCGTCAACCACAGTAATATTATTGTGTTTACAGTAATATTACAATAATAGACAGTAATATTATCACGTTACTCCGTGAATAACTCAAACAAAACAAAAAACTCAAAAAAATAATAATATTGATATTGTTGACAGTAATATTATTGTGTTTACAGTTATTTTACTGTCAACGACAGTAAGATAATTACGTTGACTAGTAAACAAATAAAAAAAATAACAAAAAATAAAAAACAATAATATTACGTTAATTTACTGTCAACGGCAGAACAATTACATAAATGTATTGTCAACGGCAGTACAATTACGTTAATTAACTGTCATTGACAGTATAATTACGTTAATTTACTGTCAGTGACAACACAATTACGGTCAACGTTTAGCGGCGGACGTAAAAAAAACTTAAAAAAACACTAAAAAAAGTCAACGCCGGAAACCGGCGAAAAAATCTGGAAGAAAAGAAAAAAAAAAGTCAACGCCGGAAACCGGCGAAAAAATCCGGAAGAAAAAAAAAATATTCGAAAAGTCAACATCAGAGGCCGGCGTTGACTGCCGGCAAAAAAAATTGAAAAAGAAAAGTTTTTGAAAAAAAAAGTCAAAATTGAATTTTTGTGGTCAAAATTGAATTTTTGTGGACAAAATTAGGGCTAGGACTTTGGGATCGGGATTCGGGATCCCGTCCCGTCCCGATTAGAATTTTACTATTTGGGATTAAAACTTCGGGAATTCGGGATTACGGGATTCGGGATTGGGATTAGGAACAAATACGGGATCGGGATTCGGGAATTGGTTCAATCCCGATCGGGATATTTTAATCCCGAATTAGGAAAAAATAAAAGAAAAACTAATAAACACACACACACATACACACATATATATATATATATATATTTGTCAAGGTCCTCAAGGAGATGAGAAATACAATATAATATATCGTTTCAATTTATTTTAAAAAAATTCAAATTTCATTTGTTCCAAATTTTGTGGTAAAAATAAATAGTGCAATAATAATAGTATGTATATAATATATTCAAGTTGGTTTAATGTATAATTTATAAAATAATACTAATGGAAAAAAAAAAAAACAATATTTCTCAGTTTTTAGCCAAAATATGGGATTCCCGATCCCAATCCCGAATTCCCGAAATATTTAGGGATACCGATATTACCGGGATGTAATATTATGGGACGGGATTGGGATTTAAAATTTCTATCCCGAATCCCGAAATCCCGATCCCGAAAATCCCGAATTCCCGAAATCCCGTCCCGAACTCACCCCTAGACAAAATTGATTAAATTGGGGTTACAATTAAGAATTGAGTATAAAAGGGTTGGGGTAATATTGACATATACATGAATGTTTCCTTTATTTATAATAAATATTAAAAGGATGGGCTTATTGGTGAAAGAGATATATGACCTATACCTATAATAATAAAGATGTTTGGTTGGAGACTTAGGCCCTGTTTGATTACCACTGAATGTCCTCTGAATGAGCAATTTCCTCTTATTCGGTAAGCATGACCTCATTCAGTGTGTTTGGGTTGAATCTCTGAACTGAATATTTTACCTCTGATTGATTCAGCCAAAAATCATTCACTTATTCGGTAAGATGTGTATCTGAATAAGTTTTGAAAACATAAATTGTTGAAGCCAATAATAAATTATTATTTTAACAAAAATAATGTGTAATGAATTGAATCGGACAGTGTGTTTGAGTTATTATTATTATTATATTTGTTGTTCCTGCTATTGCAATTGTATTTAATATGATAGTACTTATATATATATATATATATATATATATATATATATATATATATATATATATATATATATATATATATATATATATATATATATATATATATATATATATATATATATATATATATATATATATATATATATATATATATATATATATATATATATATATATATATATATATATATATATATATATATATATATATATATAATATTTGACTTTTAATTTTAATCTACAATTTTATTTTTTGTCATAATATATTCTTTATGAAATATTATAAATTTAAAATTTATTTATATATATACTATTCAAATTTAATTAATAAATATAATTTCACCATTACACAAGTTTATAACAAGAAAATAATATTATTCAATCATTATTGATATTCAGTTATCAAACGGACTTAATTGTTCAATATTCAGCATTCAGACACAACTCTTATTGATTCAGATACTTATTCAGCATTCAGCATTCAGTGCTTAATCATGTCAAACGGAGCCTTAAGCACAAAAACCCCTAAATATTTATTAATTGATTTATAGCGAAAACAACAAATCAGACCTAAAATAATGAATAATATTTATAATTTGAGTTGAATCGTGAAATACATAAATCCTACATATTTCATCGTATAATCAATACTACTCTAGTTTGCCATTAAAATTTCAATTTTGTAGTAAAATTTAGGGTAAATTACACACACCTATAAGGTATGCTAAAATAACTTTAAAGTCCTTGTAATATTTATAATTACAATTATCCACCTGAAACATTGTTAGAAACTCAAACGAAATACCGCATTGGATAAATTATTTTGTTAGGGTTCTAACGGACTATTAGTTTCAAACATTGGCAGAGGAAACATTGAGCTAAGGATGACATATATCTCATAACATTTCTTAAATCATTATTGTTTTATATAATTAAGATTCATAAATTTTCGTCTATGGTAGCAATAAACGGCCCCGCGGAAAATAAATATAGTGCATATTGGTCTCCATGACATAAAATCTTTGAGCCGGTAATTGTTTCAGGGGTGTGGTTGTAATTACCAATACCACAACGACTTTGAAGTTATATTAGCATACCACAGGGGTGTAAGTGCAATTTATCCTAATATTTAATATGTGGACTTTAACTACACTATAATTTGTGAGATTTGTCTAACAAAAATAACTAAATAGTGTAAATTGTTAACCGTCCCCTAAGGTAACGTCTATTTACGCAAGAAAAAAAAAACCCTCATTTTTTTATAATTTCATTTACCCCTGTAATATAGAGATTTCTTACATTAACACCTATTGTAAAAATTGTAGGGGTGAATGCGAGAAGTTTACAAACTATAGAGAGCTGGATTTAATTTCTAAAAAATAAGGTTTTTTTTTTTTCTTTTGTTGTAAATAATCACTACTTCAAGGAAGTGGTTGTAATTATCTTATTAAATATGCCAGTTTATAAGAGCGGAGCGACGTTCCTCAAATTTCCCCTACAGCACGGTATTAAGCTGATCGTTCGTCTCTTCAATCAACTAGCTTATACTGCAAGCGGCGGCTGAGCCGATTCTCCGCCGCTCCACGTCATCTCCGCCGCACAAATAGCCGCAATTTCTCTTGTCACCAATCCAACTCTGGATTGTGGCTCTCCGCCGACTCTTGCCCTTGCCAGCGAGTAAATTCTCGTCTTAATTTTTTTTTTCTTTCTCCGAGGGTATAACGATTCGTTAAACCGTGTGCATATTTTCTGAATAAAATTTTATACTAAATGTAGTCATACATTTTTCACCCAATCGTCCAGTTATTTTAAAAAATTGTGATGAATTTTGATTCCGCCAATTGTTTGAACTGAGTTGGAGCAGAAATTATGATAATTTAGCTTTTTTTGTTGAATAAATTATGCTTCATGATCTGGAATTAAAAGTATCTGAGAAGAAACAGCTTTACCCTTTATGAAACCTAGGTTTTTAATTGCTCTGAGATTTTTTAATTTTTTTTTTTTTTGATAATTTCTCACTTAATGAGGATATTATAAAATACAAATTTCAATTGCTTTAATTGTGAAAAGAAAGTAAAAAACAATAATTTGTTTCCGATGGTAACTCGATTTTTCAGGCAGAGGCTGCATGGTGCTCTTGAGATTCTGAGATATACGGAGGGGATGCTTCTGAGTCAACTCGGGTGCATTCTCGATACTCCTTTTATTAGTTAAAAATGCTATTTAAGTAAAGTATTTTTTTCTGATATGTATCGTCCAACATGTTTGGTCTTACAGATTGATCAATGGCTTGATTATGCGCCTCGGTTCGGGGTTGGATCGGAATTCGAGGGCGCGTGCCGTTTTGTGGATGAGCATTTGCTGCGAAATACTTTTCTAGTGGGTAATAGTCTCTCAATTGCAGATGTTGCTGTGTGGACTGGTCTTGAAGGTAAAGTTTACGAAATCGAGCTCTGATTTTAAGTAATCAACTATTTTGAGTCTCTCGTAATTAGGTTATCTAACTTGCCCCCCCGACAACTCTTTTAGGTGCTGGATTGAGATGGCAAAGTTTAAGGAAATCGAAGAAGTACCAAAACCTGGTTCGCTGGTTCAACTCAATAGCTACTGAATACGATGCGGTGTTGAGTGAATTTATTTCAACGTATGGGAAAAGAGGCCCTACCTTTGAGGTACTTCCTAATGCTGTGGATGGAAAAGTGAAGCTGCGTTTCGCACCCGAGCCCAGTGGCCACTAGGCCAAAACAGCTCACTTGCGACGTTTTTTTTGGGCGACGATCCCCGAATCGTCGCTCGTTTGCGACCATTTTGACTAAAAACGTCGCAAGTGAGCTGAAAATAAGATTTCGATGGAATATGTCGCGACGATAAACGTATTCGTCGCGAATATGCGACTAATACTAAAAAACCGTCGCAAAGGGAAAAAAAATAATATAGCACTCTCGTAGCGACGTTTTTATATAACCGACGCATGAAAAATATTTTTTGCAATTTATTTTTTTACCTGCGCGACGAATATGACGTTTTACGTCGCTAGTGCAATTGTGAAAAAAAAAAATTATTGGGTTGGCGACGAATAAGGATAAACGTAGCGTAATAAAGAGGAAATATTAAATTATATTTATTCATAGCGACGAAAATAGTGTATTCGTCGCACGAAAAATACTTTGTTAAAAGAATTATAATTATTCTTTGTGACGATAGTGTATTAATGGTCGCCAAATAATTATAGAAAAAATCTCGCTTTTCTTTAGCGACGTTGCTTACAGAAACGTCGCAAGTCTATTTTTTTATCATCGCAAACAATTGAATAAGAAGTCAGGGCCGCAATGTTTTGAAAACCGGACCGGACATCGACCAGGCAAGCTACTGGGTCACGGTTGGACCGGTTCAATTGAGGTCCAACCGGGTTTCTTACTTTTTTTTATATATATAATTTTTTATTAATTTAATACCTCAAATATAATAAATTTTATATTTTTATATTTGCTTTTCACTTTCATCAATTTATTACCCAACTCACTCCACCTTTTTTACAAAAATATAATTTAAAATTATTAATTTTCTCCCCTCCTCACTCCTCACTCCTCCCTCTCTCCTCTCCTCTCCCCCCTCTCTCCTCTGATTTCCTCCCCTCTAATCCCCTTTTTCCCATTTTCTCCGATTTTCTTCCCCTCCGCCGATTTGTTTCTCTCTCTCTTTCAATCTTCCCCTTCGCCGGCGCCCCCCCTCCGCCGGGTCCTCCCCCTCCGCCTCCGCCGCCGCAGTCTGCCGCTGCCGCTCCTCTCCGCCGTCCGCCGCTGCTCTCCTCCGCCCATCTCTCCGCCGCTGCTCTCCACCGTCAGCCCATCTCTCCGCCGCTGCTGCCGATCATCCCGCCGCCTGCTGCCGATCCGTTGCCGTCGCCGACAGCCCTCCTCTCAAGGTAATTTTCTTTTTTTTTTTTAAATCTTTGTTTGTTTATGTTGAAAAGCTTGTATGTGTTTGATTATTGCGAATTATTTTTGGGTTTTTTCTCGGAATTATGTGTTTGTTTGTTTTATGTTGATTTGATGAGCCTGTGTTGCTCGGAATTATTGTTGCTCGGAATTATGCGAACTGTTCTTGGGTTATATGTTGCTCAGAATTATGTGGTTGCTCGGAATCATGTTGCTCGGAATTATGTGTTTGTGAGTCTGTTGTGTGCTTTGGTGAGTCTGTTGTGTGTTTTGGTTATTTGATGTTTCTTTCTGCAGTTTGGCTACTGTGTCGGTGATCAATTTTTCCTCCTTTTTTTTTTTTTTTTTTTCGGGAAAATTGGGAAAATTCCGAAAATTTCCGAAAAAATTCCGAAAATGAAGATTTCCGAAAAATTCCTATTTATGACTATAAAATATATAAATAAATAAAAAAACCTATTTATTTGTTTTTTGTCGAAATAAGATGCTAAAATTTATGTTTAAGACAAGTTATGAATAGTAAAAGATCGAAAGTTGAAAACTTGAAACGGATTGTTGAATCGAACCGTAAATGGTAAGAGATTAACAACCATGGAAATAATAACCAAAAAGGTGAAAAAATGGAGAAGAGTTCTTGATTGTAACAACCAATTTAGGCTCTAATGTAACTATCTGATCCATTTAAAAAAGAAATGTATTCTCTATCCCTTCTTCACACACACAAAAACACCACACAATTGCGTGTGTGTGTGTGTGTGTGTGTGTGTGTGTTTTTGTCTGATGTAAGAAGAGTAAATGAAAGGAACAAGACAAGCGAGTGAATAGTTTATCAGCGTGCCTTAAATGTTGATCTACCTAATTACATGATCTCAAAATTATTTAATTAACTATAAAATATATAAATAAATAAAAAAACCTTTTCGGAAAAATATTGAAAAATCGGAACTCGGAATTTCAGAATTCGGATTGAAAAATATTATTCTAAAATCAGAAAATGTTAGATCAACATCGGCAAAAACAAAAAAAAATTGGTATCAATTTCCACCCCTGAGTAGTATACATATTTTTTTCATTTCGCGAAAAATAATTGCAATTTAAAAATAAAATACTAATTTCGATTCGATCTTTAATTTTATTTATTGGGCCAAGTCCGTATTAGGTCTTAGCCCAATGTTCTTTGCTATTGGATTCATTGCAGCCCATGATAAGCCCTTTCTCGAATTAATGTGAGAGAGCCCAGAAGAAGGAAGGAAGAAAAAAAAAAAAAAAAAAAAGGAAAAAAATTCATTCACTCGTTGAGTTCTTGAAATTACAGTTGAAACTATGATTCTTTGATACCAAATGGGAAGAAGACGATGAGACATGGAATATTAAGCAAAATCAGAGTTGTAGACCAACCCAATACGAATTTCCCGCTTACAGAGGTTAGCTCTGTAACTGAGTTTTCTGTGGCATCAGCTCTTCAGAATTACATAAACTCAGATCATCCCTCACACGGCCGAAAGATCCATCCCCTCATACTCAAAGCTGGTATCAAACCCAATGTCAATATCTCCATCAAACTCCTCATCATGTACGTCAAGTCCTCCTGTTTATCAGACGCGCGCCAGGTGTTTGATGAATTGCCTCGCCGAACTTTATCGGCCTACAATTACATGATATCGGGCTATACAAAACACGGGTTTGTCGATAAATCTTTCGATTTGGTTCGAGAACTGTGCCTCTCGAATGAAAAGCCCGACGGATACACATTTTCGATGATTTTGAAGGGTTCGACTAGCGGAAATGCAGGGTCACGTTTACCTTTTACGGGGCGTGAGGTTCATGCCCAGATATTGAAATCCAATGTTGAAGGTGATGATGTGCTTTACACCGCATTGGTTGACTCGTATGTGAAGAGTGGGAGGGTTGAGTACGCAAGAAGAGTGTTCGATTTAATGTTGGACCAGAATGTGATTTGTTCAACATCGATGATCACAGGGTACATGAACCAAGGCCGTTTGGAAGATGCCGAGGATGTATTTCACAAGACTGTGGAGAAGGATGTGGTGGTTTACAATGCCATGATCGAAGGATACAGTAAATCAGTCGAGACGGCTAAGAAGGCGATACATTTATTCATCGATATGCAGAGCCTAAATTTCAGGCCTACGATATCTACTTTTGCAAGTATTATCGGTGCTTGTTCTCTTTTGTCAGCGTTCGAAATCGGCCAGCAGATCCAAGGGCAGTTAATGAAAACCGAGCTTTTCACAGACATAAAGATTGGCAGTGCTCTGATAGACATGTACTCCAAATGTGGGAGAACCGATGATGCAAGATCCATTTTTGATTCCATGCCGAGAAAGAACGTCTATTCGTGGACTTCAATGATTGATGGATACGGGAAAAACGGGTGTCCAAACGAATCGCTCGAACTCTTCGATAGAATGATAAGCGAACGTCACACTAAACCAAATTACGTTACTTTTCTCGGTGCACTCTCTGCATGTGCCCATGCAGGATTAGTTGCCAAAGGGAGGAAGATATTCGAGTGCATGGATCGGGTTTACTCGATGAAGCCTGGAGCACTACGCATGCATGGTAGATCTATTAGGGCGTGCGGGGAGTTTGAACCAGGCGCTTCAATTCGTGATGCAAATGTCCGAAAGGCCTAATTCCGACGTTTGGGCGGCTTTGCTGAGTTCTTGCAGACTCCATGGCGATGTGGAGCTCGCGAAAATAGCAGCGAACGAGCTTTTCAAAGTGAGTGGAGAGAGTAGGCCTGGAGCGTATGTTGCTTTGTCGAACGCGTTAGCAGATGCTGGGAAATGGGATAGTGTGAGCCAATTGAGGGAGTTGATGAAAGCGAGAGGAATATCGAAAGGAACGGGGTTCACTTGGATTGGAACCGATGCTGGTTTAGAAGCTTTTCATGCTGGCCAGTCACTGTGATTTATCATGGCAGTATTATTTGTCAGGTAAAAGATTTTGTTATGTTCTCTCCGGCAAGAACTCTCCTGTATTTGTAACTTAAGATTCTGCTAAATTTTTTATATATTTTTTTAATTGTTCTATAAACCAAAAAATGACTATTATAATTTCTATGGGTGTGAAGGTTTTTTTAAAAGAAACCGCCTCTGGTGCAAAAACCCATCATCGACGAAGTATCAGTTAATCAACTTGAAAAAAAAAATCCGGTGCAAAACCCACGACCAATGAAGAATCAGTTTCTTGCTCGTAAAAATCTTGGGGAGGATCAAGCCCGCATTTGTTATTCTACATCCAACAACCAAACAAGAAAATTCTCGCTCTCTTGTTGATAAGCTCTGCCAATGACATTAAAATGACAATTCTGGTAGAATCATACCTTACTCAAAAGAGCATTCAGGTCCTGAGGATGTGATTTGGCAATTTCCCATGAGCCGCAGAAAACATTCACAGAAGGAGAATGCTTTTGAGCCAGTATCGGCCACGCCAAAGCTGCATTATTGAACCAGTATTTCGCAGATCTGTACAAAGGGCAATTGATTATAAGATTTGACGACACAAACCCTGATAAAGAAAGTAACGAGTTTGTGGATAATATTCTGAACGATATCGAAAATCTGGGGATTAAAATATAGTACCGTGACGTACACGTCGGACTACTTCCCACAGCTAATGACAATGGCACAAAGATTGATTCTTGAGGGTAAAGCCTATGTTGACGACACTCCATTCAAGCAAATTAAAGGCAAAAGGTTTGAAGGTATAGAGTCGAAGTGCAGGAATAACAGTGTGGAGGAGAATTTTAACTTATGGAAGGAAATGATAGCTGGATCGAAAAGGGGTTTGATCTGCTGTGTGCGCGGTAAGCTGGACATGGGGGACCCGAACAAGTTGGTTAGGGACCCTGTTTATTACTGCTGCAACTCGACTCCTCACCATAGGGTTAGTTCGAACTATAAGGTGTACCCAACGTATGACTTTTGTTGTCCGTTTGTTGATGCTGTGGAAGGTATCACTCATGCACTTAGATCGAGCGAGTACCGTGACCGTAATGGACAGTATTCAAGAATTCAGACAGATATGGGTTTGAGGAAGGTCCATTTGGACGAATTCAGTCGGTTGAATATGGTGTACACACTCTTGAGTAAGCGCCATTTGCTGTGGTTTGTTCTGGACGGAAAAGTCGAAGGTTGGGACGATCCTCGTTTTCCTACTGTACAAGGAATAGTTCGGAGGGGTCTCAAGATTGAAGCATTGAAGCAGTTCATTACGGAACACGTAAGTTGCGTATATCTTATATATATATTTGCTAATAAACGAGAGTTTGATCATTATAATATAACGAATCAAAATATTTTTTTTCTCTTTTAGGGCGCAACGAAGAATGTCAATCTTTTGAAGTGGGATAAGCTGTGGGCGATCAATAAGAAGATTATAGATCCTGTGTGCCCACGGTATACTTCCGTTATTGAAGACAAGCGCGTGTTGCTAACTCTAACCGATGGACCGAAAGTACCCTTTGTCCGGATTTTACCGAAACACAAGAAATACGAAGGTGCTAGAGAGAGAGGTGTGACGTACTCAAATAGGTTATGGATAGATTATTCAGATGCTGAATTAGTCTCGGTGAACGATGAAGTAACCTTAAAGGATTGGAGTAATGGGGTAATTAAAGAGATCAAGAGGGGCGAAAATGGTAATGTTACTCAACTAGTGGGAGTTTTGCATCTCGAAGGAAGCGTTAAGCAGACGAAGATGATGAAGCTTACATGGTTGGCTGATTCGACTGAGCTTGTGAGACTTACGCTGGTCGACTTTGGTTATCTAATTACAAAGCCTAAGGTGATGCATTGTTTTTTTTTTCGTTTCGTTTTGTTATATTTTTTTCGATTAGCTTATTTTATTGTTGAAATAATTGCAGTTGGATCGACTGAAGTCCGGAAAAAAAGGAAGATTGTATTCCGTGGGTGAATCCACGTACGAGAACCGAAACATTAGCAGTGGGGGAATCGGATACGCGGAATTTGAAGCGTGGAGATGTAATGCAGCTGGAGAGAAGAGGTTATTACAAATGTGATGCTCCTTTCGTACGACCTTCGAAGCGCGTGGTACTGTTTGCGATTCCAGATGGGAAACTTAATATTGATGATGGATCAATTATAGCATCTAATAATAAAGCTGAAGTATAGGGATTTTTTTTTTGTAGTTGATAAAAATTATGATTTATTTATTGATAACATAAATATTAATAACCTCATAACATATTTTAAAATTAGTTTTTAAGTAAATAATAATTGAATGTAAAAGGAATTTTTTTACGAGATCAACAAAATTATTTCATTTTTAATACAAAAAAAATATTTAAAATAATCATATTTTAATACAAAGAAATAAGAAATAGTGACAAAGAGCCGCACAATTCACCACTACAGCACCAGTCTTTATTCGAAAAATTTGGAGAGGGGTTAAAATCTAACACAAACAATGAGTTTGAGGAGGCCATGAGAATAGTCTAATAAAAAATAGGGTAAATTACAATCCCTCCCATTCGGTCAAATTACGAAAATCCCCTTCTGTCTTGGTAATTACAGCCACCCCTCAACTATAAATTTTTTTACACGTCTACCCTTGCGGTTTCAAATTCAGTGGAAGTGGAATCTTCTAGATTATATAGAATATTATCACTTTTATACCCGTTTTATCCCATTCGAGCTCAGCATTTTAAAGCAAGATAATCATAATACGTGTTTTTTGGCCCATATATATATATATATATATATATATATATATATATATATATATATATATATATATATATATCTATATATATAAAATATTACATTTTGACAAAATATGAGTGTGAATATAAAAACATTTCGAACGCACGAGCAGAAGGAGGAGAGGTTGAAAAGACAGAGGGGGAGGGGGAAACATGTAAATATATATAGAAATATGGATATCTCTCTATATTGGAGTGGGTTTTTGGTTTTTTTTATATACCCACCGAGGGGGAGTGGAGCCATAAATGAATAAAAAAGACAGTGTGTGGAGGTGTGAGACACAATGTCTCGGTGGGAAAATTTTTTTTTGGACAAGAAGAGATATGTAATCATTCATTTATTGTCCCATAAAAATATAGATTTTTTGTTATTCTGAAATTGAACTAAAAAACGCATTTACGTTAGAG
>NW_012194764.1:220034-252629 GCF_000504015.1 Erythranthe guttata
AAAGGAAAAACATAAACACGAACCGAATTTAGTAAGAGTAAAAAATGTTATCTATGTTACAAGACGTCAACATGGTTTAAAGATGTATATAGCTTAGAGAAGCAATTATTTTCCGTCTCTCTCGGTGCATTTGATTCGATTCGTTTGTTCTTTATATTTTCAAGACTAACAATACATATATTATTTATATTCTATAACAATCTGGTAAATTGTAGTTCAAATATAATAAAAATCAACCCATAAGATGAGATTTGTGTACGTTTTTCAAATTTAAGAAGCCATCACTGCAATTGTTCATAACCTCAAGGGAGGTAGTGTAATTTAATATAATATTAATATATTATTGGGTAAATTACAAACACTCCCTGAGGTATGGTCAAATTACAAAAACCCCCCTCTTGTTTGGATAATTACATCTACCCCCCTCACCTATGATTTTTTCTTAGACCTCCACATTTATGGTGCCAAATTCAACATAGTCATCTAGATTCCGTGAAATGTGATCTAGTTTGTACTCTTTTTGTGTAAAAAATACAGTTTCCGATGCACCACAAACTGATATATACAAGCTAAAAATCACATATTATGATCATCATGCTTCATAATGTAGAGTTCGAATGGGATAAAACGGGTACAAAAGTGATAATATTCCATATAATCTCGAAGATTTCACTAAATTTGAAGAGCTGAGGGGGTGGTTGTAATTATCCAAACAAGAGGGAAGTTTTTGTAATTTGACCATACCTCAGGGGGGTGTTTGTAATTTACCCTTAATATTAAATAATTTTTTATTAAGACTTGAAAAGTGAAAGCCCATAAATTTTCTGAATTATTCAAACAGCAGCCCACACACACGTACACTCTCAGCCCACAACTCTAAAGCTTAAAACCCTAACCCACACCCACCCCCCCTAAACCCTAGCGTGCCCCAAAATTCATCTATAAATACACCCCTTTCTCTCCCTCAATTCATCATCTTCACCAGCGGCTTCAGTAATCTACATCTCACGCATTCCTCCGCTCCCACGGCGGCGGCTTAATTCCTCCGCTCCCACGGCGGCGGATTTGGTAATTAATTTCAGTATTTATTGTTTTCTTATGAATTTGAATGTATGCGCGGTGATGAAGCAATAGTGTGGACTAGAGTTTCTGATCTTGCATTTGAAGACAAACCCTTGGCTGTCTGAGCGCTCAATTTTCCCAATTTGTTTTTTAGGTCAAAAAATCCCCAATTTTTAATCCTTTTTATGCCTCTTAAAATATCTATTGCAATTTTTTATTTTTTCTTATTTTTAACTAAATACAAAAAAGATCCAATTTTTCCGATTGCTTTTTTAGGTCAAAAAACCCTAAATTTTTATCAGTTAATTTGTATTTCAAAATATTATTTTCAATTTTTTTCTAATATTTACAAAAGTCGAAAAGATTGAATTTTTAATTGGCTGATGATGATAAATTCTTTATCTTAGCGGATTTCATTGAGATTGAAAATTAAAATTTCAATCAAGGATTTGATTGTTACACACACTGAAGCCAATTAATTATTATATTTTCTAATTTAATTATTTATCTAATTGCAATGACGAGATTAAACACAATGAGAGTGTTAATGGCAGTGGATTCAGATCCGTGAGCCTATATAAAAAACGACTTCTCCTTCATCTGAGCACAATTTTCCCAATATTAAAATAATGTTTATTATATTTTATTTAGTTCATTTATTTATTTAAATAAAATTAAATAATAATTAAGTCAGCGCCCTTTTACCAATTCTGGAGGATTTTCTGTTCCTCTATGATATAATGGCTTGGGCGCAATAATTAATTGTGGCTAATCCTGGTTAATGTATTTAATTACATGTCATTACACCCCGGAAACACCTCATAAATTTTTATTAATCTAGTAAAACTTTGAATTTAATAAAAATATTTTATTTTTTTAAATATTGTAAATTCTAATTGTTGCTTTCTATAGGCGTTGCGTTTTTTGGCCTCCCAATTGACGTGTCAATGAAAGCATAGAAAGAAATGTAGCCTGATGAATTAATATTTTATTATTTTTTCAATGACGTGGCGAGTTCTATATTGCTTAGAGTTTGCCCATTTTGCCCTGGCTTCTATAAATAAATTACAATGATTTTTTTTAATATTGGTTGCTTCATAATGGTGAAGTCTCTGTTTGAATTAGTGAGAGATTTCAAGTTTCCCGAAGCATAGAGAAATTAGTCAGTTTTAAACAGTGCGGTGTTTTTCTTGTGTCACCGTGCTACCTGTCTACTGCTACACTTCTTTGTTTTAATTATATTTTTTTGTTTTTGTTTTAATTATTTTTTCTTCAAATATTAAAAATAAATATATAGATTGGAACATTCTGCGCGGTGATGAAGCAAATAGTGTGGACTAGAGTTTCTGATCTTGTATTTGAAGACAAACCCTTGGCTGTCTGAGCGCAGAAAATTTAGATTGTTTTTTCTGTTAAAAAAATGATATTTTTACAGTATTTATTTTGCTAATTCTCGAGTAAGTGTTTATTTTAATTTAATTTGTTTTATTATAAAATAAAATAATTAAAATGTTTGTATAGCGCCCATTACCAATTCTGGGGGAAAATTCAGTTCCTCTATGGTATAATGGCTTGGGCGCCATAGTTAGAGTTGTGGCTTATCCTGGTTTTTGTATTCATCTACATGACATTACACCCCGGAAAAACCTCGTAAATTTTGTAAGTAAAATAATTTGCATATTTTGATTAATTGTATTTAGCAATGTTGTTTGTTGCGGGTTTTATGTGTTGTTTCGCAGGTGTCGACGAACAGCAAAGCAGCATGATCGTTTATTTTGAAGAGATGGTTGCGTTCTGCGACGTTAAAAATAGAGAGACAATTTTTTTAAATGTAATGTAATTTTGTGTTATGTAAAGCAGAAAATTTCCCTAGTTATATTTTTATACAATATTCTTATTAAAATTCAATTGAATTCAAATTTATAAAATTGAGGTTATCATAGTTAATTAACACAGTAATATTTTTTTAGATACAGTTAAAACTAAACATAGCTAAAGGATAAAATCCCTTTCTGTTATTTACTTTGGCTCGATATCGCTGTACCTTCTACTTTCGGTTGTGTTGATTTGTCCTTCGGTACTTGAATTTTTTTTCTAATGTGACTCTCGTCGACTACATGGAAAAGGTGGATTTTACCCTTAGGGAAGGTGATACCAAGCCAAAGGCACCCCTCTATTTTGAGTTTGACCAAGTACCCTAACAAAACTTGTGTTTTCTCTATTTTAGCCTTAAGTAATATCAACTTAAGAAGATATATGTTGATACATTACAATGAAACCTCTTATGAACATTTACCATCACAACCCCTAAAGCAGTAACAATAACGGCTATGATTATGGATTGTGAACGGAAAGAGGATCAAACATCTTTGTTTTTTTACAATGATTTATTTACATTTAATATATATTGTTTGCAAAATCTATTTTATTTTTTAAAAAACTATAAAAATGTAAACGAAAAAATTTACAAAACAAATATAAACTTAATTGTTACAATATTAGCTTTAATTATTTTTTTCTTTTATATATTTTTTAATAATTATAAAATGAAGAATACATTGCACTTATAAAATTTTGTAAATATTGATTTTCTTAAATATACACAATTTACACCCTAAATAATATGTTCCAATGACCATAAGGTTAATTCGGTCCGTAAATATTTACGGAATATTCCATGGAATCAAAATTATTCCTTCAAGATTTGTGTAAGACGCCAACGGATCTCATGAAGTTTACTTGAGGGATATTTTCATAATTAAGTCATTTCTCGTAATTTGCCCTAAAATAACGGGTCTTATTTGTAACGAAAATAATACTTGAGAGATATTTTCATAATTAAGTCTTACCTCAGGGAATTTCTCGTAATTTGCCCTAAAATAACGGGTCTTATTTGTAACGAAAATAATAATCGAGGGGCTTTTAGCTAATTGTCTTAAAAAAAAAAGTGACATTTTTTCATGCCAATTATATCCAATTAATTTCACGGAGTATTAATTTAGTACAGCGCTTCACCGCCGTTATATTTCTCTCCACCCCGGATTACCAAATCAGGGTTTCTGCAATTAATTAAACAACCAAAAAAGAAGAGAGAGAAATGGTAGAGAGAGAACTTTACAAGACGAAGTTGTGCATGCTGTACGAAAGAGGCCGTTGCCCTCGCCAGTTCTGTAATTTCGCCCATGGCACCGCCGAGCTTCGCCGCTCCTTTAATGGTAATTTTTTTTTTAATTTTTTTTAATCTTCACCATCAAGTAAGCGGAGTGCTTAGAATCTGAATCATAATTGCTTCGGTTACATGTTGAATAATTTTTTTTCGATTCCAATTCCCGATTCCGTAGCTTGATTTTCTGGTATTAGTATTTTTTTATGAGTTTTCTCGTTACATTCCATGCATTTTGTGTAGAATTATCATGTATTATGTATATTCAATGAATTTTCAACTTTATTCATATTATTGTCATTATAATTAGAAAATCTTGTTACTCAGTATTTCTACATGCATCTGTGTTTCACAGCTGTCTACCATGACCGAGTTGTTTTGTATCCGTCATAGTTGAATAATGGATGCAAAAGGGAATTACATGAATTTCGATTATTGGATCATCTTTTTGATTTTTTTGGGTATCATTTTGTACTGCTAGAGGCATTCTTGTGGTTTAAGTGTACTTATGATGGAAAATATTGCCTTGAAATAGTTGGCAGAAACTGCAAATTCTGCTTCTAGTGGACTTTCTCGTTAAAACATATTCAAATTTAATTGAGCGTTTCTGCCCTAACTATGGCCTTTCATGTGTACACTTTGAAGTTGGAGAATGAAAGAGGAACTAGTTTTCTGCTCCGATAGTCTTAATTCAGTAATGTTAAGTTTACACTTGATCTAATTGTACTGTTAGTGTTAGATGTCGAAAATGACGTCGGTGTCTTGTCTGCCACTTGATACTCGTAGAGGAATGTCTGTGTTTGTGAGCAGGACGTCCGAGTCTTGCTTAAGAACAAGTTGAGTTGTAAAATATCATATCGTATGTAGATTTGCCAGATAAGTGAACATCCCCTGTTTCAAGTTTCATCTAGATTGCTTGACGCATAGCGTGTACATGTCATATCCATACATACTTGTTTCGGTGATGAATGTCGACACAAGTGCCTGAAACCAGAAAGGAACTTCACCAGACCAATCTACTCGGGAGTCATTACTTCACCAGTTATTGACTATCCATAATACAGAAAAAGAAAGAAAAAAAAATCCATTATACTGTGGTCTGGTGATAAATAATTAAATATAGAATGGAGAATATTCATCATTGTAACATTTTACCTAATTAACCATTATCAAATTTTAACTTAGTGATAGGGGTATAATAGGTATCACAAAACACTTAAGAAGCATAAAACCTGTATGATTGTGTAGACAAGGCAATTCTGAAGGCAGCAGAAATTTGGGGCTGTAACGATTATCTAGTTTAGCAATCAAATAAACGAAGTTTCTATGTTTTTTTCTACTTGTGGTTTGTATAGTTCATCGATTTTCATGATCCATAGACGTTTGTCCCTTCTGCAAAAGAAAAATCAAATTTGATGGACAATTAATTATTGGTGGCATAACTTGATTCTGATACATTTGGAAAATTTTCATAATTCCCCGCTGCTGATTACAGTTACTACTAACCAACTTAATGTGTAGCACATACGCTATTTTCACTTTATTTATGTTAATTGACTGATTGATCAAAATGTTTTGATGTTACTAACTAATTATCATTGTAATTTTATTTTTCTGCCAAATATAGATTGCAAATATAATTTGTGCTTTAGGACCCTGCGTGCTTAAACCGAATTCTCTGGTTGGATATTTTCACCTCTCAATGGAAATGAAGGAACTTCGCAGAAAGCTACTGTTGGTTATTAATCATTACCAGTTCACTGACTTAGTATATCTTATCAGAGTGGATTATGCTGGTTGGTTCATCTTTATGCTGATTTTGGTGCTGTTTACTCGGCTTCTTGATTTATCCTAATCTATCTTGAAACAGATGTATAATAAGGGGATCAGAAATAGTTTCCGTGGTATTTCTGCGTGTTATTTTCTTTATCTGATTCTGTATGAATCACACTGCAAAGGGCCATCCAAATGCACCATCCCACTTTATCTGCAGTTTGTAACTTTGTATATTCTTCGAGAACGTGGTATTTTCTTCATGTGATATTTCTCCGTGAAAGATACTGGGAAGGGGTCTCTTGCTTTCTTGGCTGGGAACTGTAGAACATCGATGCCAATATATTGCATATGGAAGGATTTAGTTTTTTATTTCATACAGACACGAGAAGAAATGTGCACCATGGCTTTGTATTCTTATCACACAAGGGCGGAGGATGTCTATCTTTTTGAGTTGCTTCCATGATTCTCGAAGGATTTTCTTTCTATAAAAGCTCATGATATATCTTTATCTATCTTTATACGAAGAGCCATTAGTTCTATGGCTCATATGGAATCTGCGAGAAGACATTAAAACTGTTCATAATTATGTTACTCACTTGTTCCTTGTAACGGTAAGCTTAAATTCATGTTGGTTATTGGCTTATGGATGCTCTTGATTGTCTCTGTTTTGAGATTATGATTTTGTGCATTTTGTGGTGGTGTAATCATTTTTTTGTTTTTCCAAATTGCAGGAAGAGAGGAGTATCGGGAGGGTAGAGACTTGAGAGAAAGGCTTGACCGAATGCGTTCTCCATTGGACAACTCACCAGGTCGAGGAGATGCCAAAGCAAGGCACTCTTCTCGTGGTAAGATACATAAAATTTTACATCTGGATCCAATGTTGTCTCAAATGTAGATCATCATCTTTACATTTTTGCCCTTTGATTTGTTTTTTTACTTCAATCTGCAGGAGACAGTCCTCGCTCTGTTGGGAAGAGGATGTAAGTTCATTTCAAGTGTCTTTGATTTTATCCTATCCTGATTGTGTGATGTTATCAGACTACTATTTTTCTTGTTCTGTGCGGATGGCTCACGTGATGTTTGAAATTTGGCGACCACCTTTTTTCTGTTGTACTCTCGTTTTCTTTTCATTTTGTGCTGCATATTTTATGCTTCCTTTTCAGTTCTATTATTATAGAATAATATACCGAGTTACCCATCTTATGGAGCAGATTAGTTGCTAAAATTTATATTCAATATTTTCCAGCTTATATTAAAAAATTTCCAGTGTACTAGCTTTATAATTAGCAATTTTACGATGGAACTTATTCATGCATACATGTACCGAACTTTAATTGGTTTACATTCTTTGCTCTTCAATACACTTCTTCATACCACCTGTTTCAGTTAATCATCTCTTCTTCCTGCTTAACGAAGCTGAAAATATTACTTTCTCTACATGCACTATTTGGTTGAAATTGGAGCTAAAAAGTTTGATTTAGATTATTTAAGATGACAATAATCTATTAGATAGGACTCGTGGTACTTCTTAAATGAGAAGGAAATTTAGAAGTCCAAGTTGCTATACTTTGTAGAAAATGCACAAGTGTAAAGATATTATTTCATCAGATAGGCGGCGTAATTTGATAAAATTATGTCTGACAACGAATTGCGTGGTCGTCCTAAAGATGGGGTGGAAGGCGTTGAAATCTTAAACCCCTTCTCTTTGACCGTGCATGTGAGTTCATATGTTGATGTAGAAATCTTATGATTGGTCAAAATGTTAGAACTAAACTATACTATCTATGCTCAATGAGTTTTTATTATCTTAACTTTATTAAGTGGGAGGAGTTTTGATCTTGATTTATTTAAGCTCCAAATAAGGTGTTGTAGTATGCCAAAGCGATTGAACATTTTGGGGTTTCGTAAGAGGTTTCTAACTGTGCATTTACCATAGTTTCAAGATTTGATAAGAATGTTACATATCTTGGAGGGTTAGTCCTACAAAATTCAAAGACAAAAAGTGCTCTCAGAGGTTGTGTGCTTACGCTAGCACCTGGATGAGTTGTAAATATGGTAGTAAGTGTAAGCGGGCTACTTCTTTGTTGTTTTGATTGATAATACGTGATTAATTTTTTGATACCTAGTGCTGCACATTTTCATTTATCCTAGATCTATCTGAATTTGGTGTGTTAATTTGAAAACATGTTTTGTTTTCATTGGATATGATTTCCTAAACTTTGGCTTCACTGATCTTTCTCTTACATCTCAAATCCATTTCATTTTTCAGTGAAAGAAATCACAGAAAGAGAAGGCAGTTGGATGGGCATAATAATGACTATTCTGGTAGAATGTCAGATGGGACTGAAGATAAAATCAAAGATAGAAGACATATATCATCTGATACCAAAGTCCGTGCTGATGAGCAGGTTTGATGGATACTGGCTTTTCGTTTTGCGGAAGTAGCTGAAAAATATCGGCCATCATTTAGGGCTTTTTGCTCTCTTGTGACTGTTCCGTCATTGTCATCTCGACTTTCTTTTGTTGGATTATGTACAGCTGAGAGAACTTCACTCTGAAATTAAGATGCTGGAGAGTGATAGGCGGCGGATGGAGGTTAGTCTCATTTGTTTGCGATTGATAGTAGCTCGAGGTTATCAATTGTACTCTTATATCTTCGTAATTGTGGAAAAATGAAATGCCATGATGCCAATTTTCCTCGAGGGAGTGTGCCGTCTATGTTTCCTCGTTTCCTGGTTCTTACGTAATACTGTATATGCTAATTAACGTAGATCTCTCTCCAAACGAGACCTTGTGGAAGTGATTGAAAAGTGGTGTGTATATGGTGGCTTCAGTTCTTGCTGATTTCACTTTAGGAATATTCTGTACTTTTTTTTCCTGGTCCTTTTGGTCGTCTCACCTTAAATTGGAAATGAAGAAAATTTCTTCTCTAAGATGTTATTATAACTACATACACTTTGCTGTATATCTCGAACCTTTAACCTCTGTGCTTGTAAAACAGATGTACCTGGAGGATAAGGTTAAGCAAGCAGATAATTTCACTATGAAAATTCACGAGCTCGAGATGCAACTTTCAAAAGAGAAAGAGGAGGGCAAAAGGTAGTACTAAATAGATCTTTGATTCTTAAATTTTGGTTATACAAAACGTATGGGATATCTAGTGGTGTTTGATAAATTCGAAGTCAAACTTGGATGGTAAATGCTATTTCAAAGGTAACACAAACATAATTGTGTCAAGTGGTTTTAAATGCAAAAAAACTTCTTTTTGTTAGTACCAGTGGCTGAACCTGCCCCAATAACCATATATTTTTACATGTTCATTATTTGCACAATTCTTATTTCCAAATACACAAATGATTCCATAAATATTAGTTTCACTAAATAAATTCTTTTATAATCTGATGCTTACAACGTGACTAGTTAGGAGTTTGGCATTTCTTTTCCTTTCTCTACTCCAGTTTAGGTTCATTACGATCTTGTTTATCTTTTAGGCTTACTACAAAAATTAAGAAGTTTGTTAAAGCACACAGTCGTCACTTGCGGTTACAAGATGAACTGAAGAGGTATGCTTTTGGTTTGATAACAGTTTTTTTTTTTGTTCTCTTTTGCGTTAGTTTTCTGGTTTATGAATTGAGGTTCTACGATCACTAATCATGTATTTTGTTTTATAGATCACATGCTCATTTTCAGAAGTTGGGCGAGCAGCTGGCTTCAGATGCTGTCGGGCCAGGCAATGAAGAAATTAACACGATGAGTGATGACGTGGCTGGTGGTTATGCTAGCCCATTGAACGAGGGTCAATTGAATGCTGCCCCACCTAAGAAACGGTCACGAGTATTCATGGGAGCTCATGATTCATCAAATCAAGGTAGTACAGAAGTATATAACCAACCGTCTTGATATCCATCATATATCTTCTCTTACTGACTGGTAAATAAGTGAATTTTTAATTCAGCTGACAAAAATTTACTCTGTTCATTGAATTCAGTTGGGAGAAGTAGAGTCGATAAGCTCTCTCGGCACTCTGGAAATCATGATAAGTTTAGTAATAGCAAGAAACCTGAGGCAGATGGTGATGCCGCCACTGCCACTGCTGATAAGGTGCCCACCCTTTTTCGTCTCGATAAAACTGCTATCGTCTTTCGCATTCTGCATTGGTGCAACGTTTTCTGACAATATTAAAAAAAGAAAAGGATAGTGGAGTTTTTCTTTTTTAAATTTTCTATATCCATTAATCTGTGTCCGATGAATGTTGGAATGTCGGAAATACATTATCAGTTGCTAGATTTCATATCCCTTTCTTATATCTTGAAAATAAATCGGAAGAGAGGAAAGTAATTCGTGTACTATATATGTTTTGAGTCAATTTATTCAGCTACTCGTATGATTATGTGCACAAGACGAGCAATAATTTGGCGTATAACCTTGCGAAACTTGACATTAATGTGTTTTTTTTTTCATTGAAATAATCTGTAGTACAAGGTATCTGAGGCAGGCCTTCCAAAACCACCAACTGGTATAGCTGCTAATGCAATCGATGAAGATGTTGAAGTCGTCGAAACAGATAATAACAAGTTTCAGGTAGTCGGAGCCGAGACGGAAGTTGCACTGAGAACCACCCCCCGCTTACCATTTCCGCCACCCCCACCGCCTCCCATCCCTCATAACGTATATTCCCAGGTTTCTTAAATCAAAACTTCTTTTTTTGTATCTATATATGTACACATGTATATGCGTATATATCCATAGTTATGGTGTTCTTTTGGGGAATTTTCAATTTCTTAACCAAACTTTAATGTCAATATTTTCCATTAGATGTAACTACTATAAACGAAAAGATGAAGTTCTTCATGATTTTTTGTCAACCTGAAAGTGGATACCTCGTTTCGTTTTTTCAATGTTTACCTCAGCTACGACAAGTAACCTGACATGGGGCGTTTTGAATTGGTTGCATTGCAGTACAAAGGTGATGACGATGACGAGAATGAAGAGACTGTGGAAGTTGATATTGTGTGATATTCAATATTTGTTCTTCTACAAGTTTTTTACACAGATCAAAGTTTTGTAATAACAACAGTTTGAGGGTGGATTGCCTAAATAGATGAAGGGTTCTTTATGTATATTGTATTAGGTGGATTACAATTTTATCCTCTTGGTTTAATTTTTAATTTTATTTTTAATAGATATCTCTTTTGGGAATTGATTGAATTACATATAAACCTTTTGTGTTTGAAATATATTACAAAAAATCTTCCTAAATTTTAAGGGCAAATTACAAGGACTCCTGAGGTAAAGTCTAATTATGAAAAAAATCCTCCTTGTTTGCATTACGAGCACCTTATGAAACTAACAAGTTGCAAAAAATCCTAACAAAATGTAATAATTGTCTAAAATATCCATGTGTTAAAATTATTAAATGAAAGAGAAAAAAGGTTAGAAAAATTCAATTTTCTGATGTTCTTGCATTTAGCCCCTCATGCAATGTAAAACCTTAAACATAACCCCTTTTGTCACAAAAATGGCTAGTTAACGGTAAAAAAAAAAGTTTACAAAAAAATAAAATTATTTTACAAACTTTACAATTAGACCCCTAAGGGTATTTTGGTCATTACAAAATGAATATTTCATGGAATCTATTTGATTATGTAATTGTTAACTCTGTGAGGGTAAATTCGTTAGACGAAAAATAACTCAGGGAGTGCTCGTAATTATAAAAACAATGAGGGTTTTCACGTAATCAGACCTTATCTTAAGGGGGGCCTTGTAATTTTAAACTTAAAAACACCAAATGATATATGTTTACTCATCAATATATTTTTTACGAAAATATAAATGAAAAACTAATATTGAAATAAACGGTTCAAACTCGAACTTAAAACACCAAAATGAGCTTCTAAGATAAATATTGGTGCTAATAGTATATCGTATGGACAGTGAGATCGGCAGGAACAGTTCAACCAAAACTCTTAAAAAAACTTCAACCTGTGTGGATGCTATAGTTAACTCAGCTCAGCCGAAAAAACCCATTTCGAAATAATTTTATCGTACACAAAAAATCTCATGGTGGTAAGGTCCGGTTTCGCTAACGGGTAAGAAAGTTAAAAGAACTGTCCCATGATGTATATATAACTTGCCTTGCAAGTTACGGCCTTTCTTCTATACATTTGGGGCATTTGCATGTAAAGCCATAGTCGGCCAGTAATTCCTGCCTCTCCTCGTACGTAAGATCCTCATCTATGTACGATATAGTTATCTGAAAGTAATACTTTTTTGTGAAACTCAGATATGTCATAACATTTAAATCTTGAAAATAGGTGAAACGCCTTATGTTTATAGGATACGGCACGAAAAAACAGTTACTCTTAATTCCATAAGCCCGCTTTAGAAAAAAAAAAATGAGAACAATATCTTGAAGCGAATATTTTACCTCTTCTCCCTTCAAAATGGGTCGTAGAGCAACTATAATAGCTTGACCATCTCTGTCCTGAAATAAATAAATAAATAAATAAAAGTGCTTCTTAAGCATCTGAAGCATTTAATGGTACAGATGGTACTCGTGAGAATTAGTTTCGATTGGTTTTAATTTAATTTTACGATATTTTAACGAAGATGCCTGTGCTTCAAATCCATAATTTTACGGTTTTGAAGATTGTGTAATAATAAAACCAAGAACTCGTCAAATGAAATCATTCTGTGATATATACTACGTAAGATGAAGTTGCGGTACGTACCTCTTCTCGCTTAAATGCTTTTGCATTAGGAATACACGAGTGATTCATACAACTCTGCAGAGGAAAAAACGCAGTACCTGACGATAGATTCGTAAACGTAAGTGGTGCTGCCGGTATAAACAGGCACTAAAAAATACTACATCAATACGATATGTCAACTGAACTACACATGGTCTCGTGTATTATACCTTCGCAAGAAATCGAGTAGTCATCCCCAAGAGCATCGAGGAAAGATTTTGTTATCTTTTCAGCTTCTTTCTGCAAATTAATAATTAATTACTTTTTACTGCGGTAATTAACATAAAAAAAGATGCAATGTTTACTAACCTTTTGGGAGGGCGGAAGATCGTCAATATATAAAAAGTAATCCTCCACTGGCGATGCTACGACCAAATCGCTATTATATATACAGAAAGGCATAGGTTAGCACAAACGATGTTTTGCTTTGAAAGTCGAATATACTTACGGAAACTGTAACAAGAAGTACGACAAACTTACAGGTTATTCAGCTCAAACATGCCAATAATATGACCATATATGTCGAGAGAAAATACTTCAAAAGGTTAAGGACTTCAGATACAAAAATAAATAAATTAATATATATATATATATATATATATATAGATATATGATTTTTTTTCACTAGTTAGGATACATGGTGCACATTCCGAGTCATAGATGGCTTCTTTCAGGAGCTGTAATGACTACAAAATTCGAAACGTCTCATTAGATTCCATTAAGTACGAAATGAGAACTACAAAGCACTTCGAATTTTTATTTTTATCGAAGGTACTATTGACTAATGGCATAGTAAAATAAACCCAATTAAAATAAGTGCAGATCTACATTACGCCATGAAGGGTAAATTACAAACACCCCCTGAGGTATGGTCAAATTACAAAAACCCCCTCTTGTTTGGATAATTACATCTACCCCTCAACTATGATTTTTTTCTTACACCTCCACCCTTATGGTGCCAAATTCAACATAATCATCTAGATTCCGTGGAATGTGCTCTAGTTTGTACTCGTTTTGTGTAAAAATACAGTTTCCGATGCACCACAAACTGATATATACAAGCTAAAAATCACATATTATGATCATCTTGCTTCATAATGTAGAGTTTGAATGGGATAAAACGGGTACAAAAGTGATGATATTCCATATAATGTCGAAGATTCCACTAAATTTGAGGAGTTGAGGGGTGGTTATAATTATCCAAACAAGAGGGGTGTTTTTGTAATTTGACCATACCTCAGGGGGTGTTTGTAATTTACCCCGCCATGAAAGTTCGTGGATCTAATATTAGCTAAGGGTAAATTACAGCCATCCCTTGAGGTAAGCCATCCCTTGAGGTAAGATCAAATTACGAAAAAAAAAAACCTAACGTTGGGTAATTACAACCACCCACCTCAACTATGAATCTTCTTACACGTCCACCCTTACGATGTCAAATTCAACATAATCTTCTAGATTCTGTGAAATGTTCTCTAGTTTGTAGCGCAAAAATGCAATTTCTGATGCACCACAATATGATATTTACAAGCCAAGAGACGCGTTTTATGATCATTTTTGTTTCAAAATGTGGAGCTCGAACATGGTAAAAACGGGTAGGAACTGGAGAATATTCCACATATAATCTAGAAGATTCCATTAAAATTTCACACCATAAGGGTGGACGTGTAAGGAGATTCATCGTTGAGGGGTGGTTGTATTTACCCAAACATGAGGGTTTTTTTCGTAATTTGACCTTACCTCATCGGGTGGCCGTAATTTACCCTATTAGCTAATTAATCAAAAAAAAAAAAAAAAACCTTAATTCATCAACCATTTTTTTAACTTCCGATTATTTATTGTTTTACATCTTTGTATAGAGGAAGATTACCTCAAATGCCAAGTCTTTTATTTGCATTCTGAATTCAGATTCATCACAAGAGTCGACATCTTCTGGCAGAGCAATGCAGTCCCACCACCTACACACAAACACCCACAGAACTTGGTTTTCACAAAACACGAGCTACTTTTAAATATTTCTTCGACCGAGGCCACACATAAGATTACGATACTTGTAAAATAAATCCAAAATATTTCCCAAGTTCCCATGTGTTATAAGAATTTAGGGATCGTATGATTATTATATGTTACATTAAAAATATGCTCGTAAATCATCTAGGAGACATGAGACGATGAAAATACGAGGTGTCTTTGAGAGATATATTGACTTCTGAATTACCGTTTCTTGAACCCCATTGACACTGGCTTCCATGCCTCCAATAGCAAAGGGAAGATACAACTGCTGCTCGATTTAGAAGTATCAAGTTTCCCTTGTTGTTTCAACTTTCTGTATCTCAAAACCGTAAATGAAATTACCTATAACAGAAACAAAAGATATTGAAAAAAAATGAATTATCTCACATAAATCGAGAAGATCCTCTTACATGCAAAGTAATTACCGGCTAGTTAAATTCGACGAGATATGTGAGAATGATTTAGTAACCAGTTCATCGAGCAACTTACCTTAGCAGCGACGATGAAAATATCATTTGTTTCTGGGAAAAAAAAAAGGAGATAGTGAACGCACGTTAATCAATTAGTGGAATAATCTATAGCAAGAAAGGCATACTGAAGAACAAGATAAGTATTGATCGACTGAAATAGATAAAGCTTTTACCATTAGCATGCTTTACGAATTTCAAAAGCGCTTCTGTATTCAGTGCACTCGATCCACGCCCAATACAAAGTAATGAATGGAACGAATCCCAGTCAGCTTCCGCACACGATTTGCTACAAAAAAAATAGTCTTAACTATGTCATAATTATAAATAAATAATAAAAAGAAAACGAAAAAACCCATAAATGGATTATACGAAAAAAAAATACGTTTTTCAATTTTTATACGAAAAAATACTGAAAAGTATGAATCTACCTGCAATAATAAGCTTCTTTGCATCCACCCGGGCAAGGAACAGCCGAAGGCAGACGGAATTTCTCCGAATAGGGCAACTGCAAACTGCCATTCATTAAAGATTGGATAATATCTTGCGATAAATTAATTTTTTCGGAAGAACTACTACATTCCATTTGATCGGACGGGCCACATTCGTTAAATGGAGAGACACCGAGTTCTTCCAAATACAGTTTCCTCCCGATTTGAAGCTCTATTGAGCCGATGAATTGGAAGCAGAAACTACAAACCAAACAATCAATCTTCGACATACAAAAACGAAAAAAAAAAAAAAAGTTAATAAACCTATCGAGAAACTATTTAACATAAAGAGGACGAAAAAAGAAATAAATTGAATTTCCTCGACACCTTATTAGACGAATGCTGGGCACCGACAAGCATTCGATCCTTCAAAACAAGGTCGTTTTCTTCAAAATCAAACTGACTGTGAACCCCTGCAGTTGGTTTAATACTTTAAATCAATTTCTTTTAATCACCATTTCCACCATTATGGAAATCAATTACTTGGAAGATTAATTGAGGACTTAATAGCAAATAATCAAACACAAAGGCTGCTATTACTAAAACTCCACAAATTTATTTCTTTTTAAAGGGGAAAAAAATGAAATATAAAAATAAGAAAAAAGAATATACCTTTTCCATGCTCGCTATCTGGTATAACTTTAATTCCAGAACATTGCCTTTCAGATACTAGCGCTTCGAAGTATTCCTGTGAAAAAAAATTTTATACATTCTAAATATTTAAAAAAAAAAACATAAATTAATTAATTAATTAATTATATAATTCAAATATAAATAATTTCGTGCCTGAACTTGAGGAAGCGGCGGAGAGCTGAGAAGAGTGGAGATTTCGCCGGAAAATTGGGCGTCAATTGGGCAGATGGCGGCCTCCGCCATTTTAGTAGTTAGCCCTGCCGCTGCCAAAGCTTTTGAATATTTTTCTTGCAAGTGATTTATTGTAAAGATAAAAAAAGGATGAGTAAATTACCAAAAAGCCCCCTTATTAAAATTACCAAAAAAATTGGTATTCCTAAAATTTGGTTATACAGTTAATTTTGGCATATTTTTTTTTATTCAATGGACTATTTCTTGAAAATGCCGATTTTAGCCTTAGATGGTAATTGCAATAATATTATGCAAAGTTTATTTTCACATAATTCTTTTTACTCAATGAAATATTTCTTTAAAAATGCCGATTTTGCCCTTAGAGGACAATTGTATAATATCATTTCATAAGTGGTCAATTGTAATATAACCATTCATTTTCATTTTTTTTTCTAGTGTTGATAAAATTGAAGGTAAATTACGGCCACTCTTTAAGGTAAGGGCAAATTACGAAAAAACCTCTAATGTTTGAGTAATTACTATAATTCCCTCAAATATGAATCTTCTTAAACATCCACCATTGCGTCTTCTTACTCGTCTATCCTTGTGGTGTCAAATTTAGTAAAATCTTCCAGATTATGTGGAATATTATTTAATTTGTACCCGTTTTACCACATTCAAACTCCATATTTTGAAGAAAAAAAAATCATAAAATGTGTCTCTTGCCTTGTAAATATCAGATTGTTGTACATCAAAAACTGCATTTTGTAACAAAAAAAAAATCATGTTTGGGTAATTACAATCAGACCCTCAACTATGAATCTTCTTACACGTCCATTCTTATGGTGTTAAATTTAATGAAATCTTCTAGATTAATTAACAAACATTGAAGGCAAAAGCACTTTCACAAAACAAGAAAAAGTTCTTTGGAAATTATTATTACAGCACAATTATTTAAAAGTACAATACTATTACACTAGGAAGAAATCCTAAGACAGAGTTCTAGTGAACTAATAGTTCTTGGTTTCAAAGGACCAAAGCTGTTAATTCAGCTGAAGTTTCTATACTCTTGCACCAGCAGAACTTCATATGCTCGGAAGACGGAATATTCCGGAATCTGATAACTAGCAGCTCAAGCGACCAAAACTACTCAAAAAAACACAGAAAAAAAATGTGCAATTTACTAATTTTCTTACTAGTGCACAATTAATTACACGCAACCGAAGAATTGTTCCAATGATGTGGCTGTGAAAACATTGGAGGCGGTTCGTTCATTCTTCACAGGAGAGATGTGAAGTTGGTACCTTATGAATCTCTGCAATCACGGAGAAAAAACAAGAAAAAAAATTCAAATTAAAGTTTGTGAATGTGGCAATAAAATGATTGACATGGATAATTAATTAATTAATTAATTAATTAATTAGTGTGACAATAAATTCAATTTGCTTCGAGTGTTTAAATTTCCTATGAACTGAAATCCCTGAAAATGTGTATGCCAAGTAAATACGAAATTAAACACCAAGTTAAATTGGGAACATTTTTTTCGAATAAGAGAGGAAGAAAGTTTCGAAGTAAATTCTAAACTCTGATGAAAAATGTAGATTCTACACTACTAACAGCAGTCAATTACAAGCATTGTCTCCTGCGCTTAGGTGTGGATAATCCGACTGATCTGATCGAAATTAGCACTTTCAGAAGAAAATAAACTCATTTACTCAGAAGTGTATAACTGATTCAATTTCCGCTAAAACAATATCGGAAAAATCGAAAATTCAGATATTTTCGGACCAGAATTGGCGGAATTTCCAAATTTTCAGCCACCTATAATATGAGATACATAATAATATTCATATTATAAGTGTACTTTTCAAAAATATTTTTGGAAATTAAAATTGGATCGGAAATTGGAATCTAATATGTACTCCATTTATTCCAGAAAAGAAATCAGAAAATTCAGAAATAGGAATTTGGAATGAAAATATTGTTCCAAAATCGAAAATATTCGGATTGAAATAGGCGGAATTCGAAAATCCTGTTCCAATCTCCACCCCTACATGCGCTTGTACAGGTTTGGCGAATAGATCCTACACTATGTACTTGATTGATTCCTCTCCATGTTTTCGTTAAGTCAGAAATTAAAAAATAAATCTATAAACGGAACAAGATAAAGGGAATGATTAAAAGAGAAATAGGTGCATACCGATAACTGGTGAACAATTTCAGGATTCGAATCTATATGCCAATCTGGTTCCAGTTGTCTCACAAAAGACGACCTTCCGTTCTCTGTGCTACAGAATAGAACCTGAAGAATCATGTATTAGAATAATGACATACAAATGTGAATTTGTTGAAAAAGGTAATAAAAAAAGTTAAAAAAAAAAAAAAGAACCATGTGAAAGATAATTAAAATTAATATGTAATGTAGCAACGACTTATTTCTTCGGGTCAAAGTCATACCTTATCTTTGACTAAGCCACCTGATGTAAAAATGCCAGCTTCTTCCAAAGCTAGGATAACTTTTTTCTGCACCATTTTATCCAGTAAAATATTAGTGATATTGAATTATATATATATATATATATATATATATATATATATATATATATATATATATATATATATATATATATATATATATATATATATGTATATATATATATATATATATATATAGACACACACACACACACACACACAGATACTAATGTAGGATCTGTAGATAGTGAAACATGCTAATAATCTAATATTTTACTCGTACTGAACAAATATGAAATAGATTCAAATCTAAGATACAAAAGTAAAATACCACTTAAACACGAACACAAGTGAAGAAAACTAAGATACGAAATAGTCGGTGCTTACTTCACTTTCGTCGTCAAGCACTTGTTCCATGAGATAAACATCACAAAACTTTGTGATCTCAAGCAGCACCTCTAGAACTGATGATCTAACAGTTACTTGCTTCTGGCAAACAAATAAATAAATAAAAATTAATAACTAAAGACATGGATTGAGTGATTTCTAATGATTTTATCATAATTCTAAGGATTCGAACAGGAGGTAAAAAAACCTGAAGCTCTTCTGGACTGCTTTCCTCTAATATTACACCAAGCAACCGACACGTTACCTGCAAAAATTGTTAAATTTTTATTTTTTTATTTTTTTATGCAAGGTGAAATTTTATTACCACATTGTAACAAAGACAGACCACTAAGTGAAATGAAATATTACCTTCCTTCCTTCGCTCAACCTTTGCCGAACTATTTCACTCAGAGTCAGCTGCAATTGGACAAGAGTTTTCTCATCAAAACATTTAGTCATTTCGAAGTTTCAAACACAAATAAAATAATAGAATTATAACTATTAGGAGAGGAAACGAGAGTATCTACCTTGACAGGCTGAAAGAACTCATCAATCACATCCTGAGTTTTGGAATCTTCAGCCGGGTTGCTGACATCATCTGATGATGCAATATTCCCGCTATTAGAAGTACTGGCTGGTGGGCCCGGCCTCTTAGGTTGCCTTCTTTGTTGCCCTCTTGGTGTTCGTAATAGTCTCCATGTAAAAAGTACTGCAAATGCTAGCCCTGCTATTGCCCCAACCGATCGTGAATCCTGTACTCCATTCAATTAAATTGAAATAATCAGCTCATAAAACATTACTTACTAAGCATTTTCCACCCGAACTTCTCAAGTAGAAAAAATTGCAATGAAGAAAGAAAGGAAAAGACTTTATTGCACCAAAAATTAGTTTTCAGATATTGTTAATCAATTTATAACATGAATCGAACTGTGCTATCCAAAAGCCTCTCCAAAATGCCACTTCTAATTATTTTTCATATTTGTTTATTTCTAAGGATTTTGAGGCAGTCCTCTATGGAAAAAGGCTGGAGCATACAATTCAGTCTCAAAAGTTTAGATTACATGATTTTTGTACAATTCGTTTATTATAAAGAGCAAAAAGGAAAAATAAATGTTTATATTTCTATTCTATCTCCTACTTTCATACGCGCCCACATTTCTTTACGGTTGCACATCTGATTACATTTAAAAAAAAAACGGGTTGGACAAAGTTAGCATGTGGAAGAACAACTTTTAAGAAGGCAAATTCGAGGTTATCTCAACATGAGGCAACCAAAAGTTGTAGCTTTATGAACCTCAAATTTTACTTACAGCTACGGATTTCTACCCTTTTTCGGCTCTTAATATCATAAAATGAAATAAGTGGCACTCAATAGAATTAACAGCCAAGAAGCTAATGGTGAAATTGACGGGAGGAACTAATATAAGAGGATTACGGTACAATATCGTAATAAGTAACAACAAGGGAGAAGAATACCAGACGGGATTTATTTATAGTGCCTAGCAATGCTACTCAAAGTCTTGCACCCCTTTAACAAGATTCGATTTTTCCAACATCGAGAAGCATATATATATATATATATATATATATATATATATATATATATATATATATATATATATATATATATATATATATATATAAAAAAAATAGACTTTTACTATGTATATTATCTGGGGGTGTCATATATAAGAGATAACTTTGAGTTATTTTATGAAGTATTAAATCAAACAAATCATCCTAATACTACATTATCACTCCTTTCTTTTTGCAACAACCTTTCATATAATCACATCATATAACTCACACAAATCTCATCAAAAATTTCAACTGAACATAACCAATTCACAGCCCAAATCACAAAATTCAAATGTTCAGCTAAAACTCTGAACCCCATTCTAAACAACCAACAAAAACCCCCAATTCGCCCCTCATAAATAAGAGAAACCCAAACGATGAACAATTTCGCAAAACGCATAAAAAACACCCAAAATTGGAAGAAAAAAAATGCATCAAGGTTAGACGAAAGTGTAGAAGGAAACGAACCAGATGGCGCCATAGATTGGAAATTTTGACGGTGAGAAAAGCTCCGACGCGCTTGATCAGCCGCAGAAAATCTTCCTTGGAACCATCAGCCATTGGAATTTCTGAGAAAATTGAGTGCCGATTGAATTGAATTAGAGTGAAGAGGTGGTGGTGGTGTGTGTGAATTTGGAAACTGAAATTCGAGCTCTGGGGTTTCGGATTTGATGCGGTAATTGTAAATGAAGGGTGGAAATTACATTGATCCTATCAAAATTAGTAATTTCAGAAATAATTCTATTTTATGTAAGTGAAAAGTTAACAAAATGGAAAATCGTAAATCGAAATTTTAAAAATTAGAATAAATTTTAATTAGTGTATTATTCTGTCGTAGATGTACTCTATTTATAATAAGGGATATAGTTCTAATTTAAACGTAACTATATAATAATAATAATAATAATAATAATAAACTCTTAAATATATATTAAGAGTCACTCAAACTTAGTGTGGATGATAAATCAATTTGAGATTGTTAACTAAATTATAATGATGTCTCTTCAAATGAGGCGCGTCATGTTTGAGAGTAATAGTGCTTGAAGGCGGGCAAAATTTCTGACAACTCTAATGATTGTCTGGTTTTTATCGATTGAATAGATCGCCTAACGACGACCTTGACGGTACCTTGATCATGATCAAATGTTGATTGAAACGTCGAGCACGATGGCAAATATAGGACAACAGTGTTTTATGATGTTTTCTTAGCGATCTAAGCACAATAGAGAAAATGAAACACAAAAATAAGACCGGTTTAGGAAAAAGTACATTCGCCGATGAACAATAGTGATTTATGGTGTTTTTCGATTCGATGGAACCGAGAGAAAGATGGAGAAAACCACAAACAAGACTGCAGAGAAAAATAAGAGTAATACTTTATGATTTTTCCAATTGCGGTGGATCAAGAAGTGCGAGGAATAAAACAAGACACCAAAAAATAAGATTGTAATAACAAAACCAACAATCTGGCTCTAATACCATGTTAGAATATTTGAAAAAATATCAGGTGTGATGACTTTAGGTATCACAAGCAAATCCTTCCTTTAGCTTTTATGAATATAAGCTAATTAGCTTTTCTGTACATAATCTAGATAAAACTGAATGTACCATCAAAAATATTGTAGTTGTGACTTCGCTAGGGTTTATATGGAGCAATAATGTGCCCTTTGTTACTGTAGTGGTGACATATACACGTCTAATGTAAAAATCTGGGGAGAGTTTATCCGACATCTGAAGGAAGTTCAATCTTGAAGAAAATTTAAGAAATTGCGGATAGAGAAATTGAATGAAGATACAAGATGTTCAAATTATGTACAAGAACAACACATGATTTAAAGAAGAAAATAAGTCATATTAATATACACTGTAAATATGAACTTGCAAAATCTTGTTTGCAGATCATCGTGAATGTAGGTCATTTTTGTGTCCAAACACATTAATTTCTTGCGTTATTTATTATGATTTTAGTAATTATAATCCTTGTCTACACAAAAATTATAGTTGCAACATACTATAATGTCCTAACAAGTAAACTATTACAATAAAATAAGATCGATTTCTATTGTCATATAAATCAACCCTCGTCCGACCCCAAATACTCGTGACTCCATCTAGAGTTGTAGGTTTAATAATATACATACAATGGCCGATCGACCCCCGCATGCTTAAAAATAATTATTAGGTCACTCAAGTAGGGGTGAGTTCGGGACGGGATTTCGGGAATTCGGGATTTTCGAGATCGGGATTTCGGGATTCGGGATAGAAATTTTAAATCCCAATCCCGTCCCAAACTATTAAATCCCGGTTATATCGGTATCCCTAAATATTTCGGGAATCGGGATTGGGATCGGGAAATCCCATATTTTGCCTAAAAACTAAGAAATATTGCATATTTTTTCCATTAGTATTATTTTATACACTAAACCAACTTGAATATATTATATACATACTATTGTTCTTGTCTTATAAATTTTTACCACAAAACTTGGAATAAATAAAATATTAAAAATTTAAAAATAAGGTGAAACAATATATTTTATATTGTATTTCTCATTTCCTTGACACTATATATATATATATATATATATATATATATATATATATATATATATATATATATATATATATATATATATATGTGTGTGTGTGTGTGTGTGTGTGTGTGTTTTTATTAGTTTTTTTTTCTTTTTTTCCTAACTCGGGATTAAAATATCCCGATCGGGATTGAACCAATTCCTTAATACCGATCCCGTATTTGTTCCTAATCTCTACCCCGAATCCCGTAATCCCAAATTCCCGAAGTTTTAGTCCCAAATAGTAAAATTTCGATCGGGACGGGACGGGATCCCGAATCCCGATCCCAAATGCCCAGCCCTACACTCAAGTAACCCCAAAATAGTATTAAACATATGGGTCAAGTCCATCAATTTTTCTATTACAAGCCCATTAAGGTTTTCTTACCCACCATAAAATAACCACCCTACCATGCTATAATATGTGAAATGCTTTTTACGATTTGAAAATTGTTATTTACAGTTCATACAGTTTATCTCTTTAAAACTCAAAAACTTCTCAAAAACACCCAAAAACCTCAAAACTGCAAATAGCAAAAAAAATCGAAATAAAGCTTGAGAAGGGTTGAGCTTCGATTTTTTAAGGTAATTTCGATTCTTTTATGTATAATATGCATTGGGTAGGTCGATTACGGAACCAATTTCATGTTAAAAAGCCCTACAAATCCATTTGCAGGGCTTTTTTCTTTTCGAAAAAACGTGTGGAACGCCCAAGGCGTGTACGAACGCCTGTTCTGGGCGTTCCTACACGCCATGAGCGTCCATCTTGGGCATTCAATTGAAGATCACACTCCCGGTTTGGGCGTTTTCCGGGCGATCGAACGCCCGGATGCCCGGTTTGGGTGTTTTCCGAGCGAACGAAAGCCCGGTCCAGGCGTTCGTTCGCCCGAAAAACGCCCAAACCAGGCGTTCGGTTTTTTTTAATCAATTATAATAATTTAAAATAAATTATTATAAAAATAATCGGTACGATCAACTTCAATTGTAGACGTATTGTCCTGAACAAAACGTAAAAAAATTGATTAAACAAAACAAAAATTAACCTGGACGCCCAACTCGGGCGCCCATTCATGTAGTGCACGCCCAAGTTGGGCGTGCAGTTGGCTGCTGGGCGCCCGAAATGGGCGTGGAGCAGCCTACTGTTGGGCGTGCACTGCATGAATGGGTGCCCAAGTTGGGCTTTTACGCGTTTTGCCCAGTTTTTTCGATCGAAAAGAAGGAATTTTTACCTCGTTATGTCGGGTATCCCAATCTTCATCCGATGAGCTCATTTGTGTTCGTATATCACACCAATAAGAATGATTTTTAAGCAAATTCCCTTCTAAAGCTTTTAAGATGTTCTTTTTCTAGAGAGAGAGGGGTTTTTTGTTATGAACCGTAAATAGCAATTCAGTTGGTTGTCGATTTTCAAAACATGGCTATAAAATATATATATTTTCTCATGTTTATAACATCTAGGATAAATAGTAGAACTTAACCCCCTGTGTTTACAAGCTTTTGCACATGACCTCATGTGCTCATAATATTAGTACATAAACTCGTAGTGTATGGGATAACTTTCGTTAGTTTTTCGGTAAACTTAATCGTCAATGTCAAACATCAAAGTAATTTTTTTGCAGATGACCCCCTTGAAATTTGACACACGCGATTAATTTGACGGAAAAACTAACGGAAGCTACCTCATAAACCACAAGGGGTTTATGTGCTGATATTACGAGCACATGGGATCATCCGCAAAAGCTTGCAACCACAAGGGGATTAAGTGCTATTTACCCTAACATCTAACATATATATATATATATATATATATATATATATATATATATATATATATATATATATATATATATATATATATATATATATATATATATATATATATATATATATTATCTTACACGTGCACACATGTCTTATTGTATCAAATTTACCGACTCAAGGATGAGTTTTTCTTAACAAAATACACAATTAAAGTGAGTAGTTATAATTACCCAAACAATATGGGATTTTTTGTAATAATTTGACCCTACCTCATAGTTTGCCCTATATATGTATTCATGAAACATAGACATACAATCCCTGAATATATTACAACTCCAGCATTCATTCAATTAGTGTGTTAATAACAAACTGATCAAAAGGTTAATTACTTGCATCATTCTCTCACTAATATATGGATCACAAACTTTGCATGAACTCTCTGTATTCTCTCTCTAGTCTCTCTCTCTCTAAACATATATATATATACACCAACACATATATAACAATAATTCAAAAAAACAAATAAGTAATAAAACAATGATAAGAAACGTTGCCAAAAGATGGAGGGAGCTGAGCGGGCAGCACGGGTGGCGCAACCTCCTGAACCCGCTCGACGCCGACATGCAGACGTACCTCCTCCACTACGGCGGCATGGCTCAGGTGACGTACGACACCTTCAACAAGCAGCAGATGTCGAGATACGCCGGCAGCAGCCGCTACGCGAGGAACAACCTCTTCCACGCCACGGGCTCCGCCAAGGGCAGCCCCTACAGGTACGACGCCGTCAAGTACATCTACGCCACCGCGAGCATCGGCGGATTGCCGCAGGGGTTCATGGTTAAGTCGATGGCGGACAACCCGTGGATGGACGAGTCGAACTGGATGGGGTACGTGGCGGTGTCGACCAACGAGGGGTCGAAGGCGCTCGGCCGCAGGGATATCCTCGTCGCATGGAGGGGGACCGTTTTGCCGGTGGAGTGGATGAAGGATGCCGATGCTCAGCTTATCCCGGCGACTGATATTATGGGCGGCGGCGGCGCCTCCGGGGCGAAGCTGCACCAAGGGTTTCATTCGATTTATACCGCCAAGAGTGCGTCGTCGAGTTTTAATAAGACCAGTGCTAGGGATCAGGTAAACATTTAATAACAAAAAAAGTTATGAAAATAGTAAAATGAGACGTAGTTGATATGGAATACAAAGTAGTAGAAAAATATGTATATATATATAAAAAAAAATATTTCGTATGGTGTAAGTGATGAATTGAGCCAAAATTATAAGTAGGAAATTAATTTTAAAAACTATGATTTTTTTTTTTTCTTTCTAAACTATATGTATTTACCCAATTAATTTATTCTAATTGATGAAGTGTCTTAATAATTTGATAACTAGATCATAAATTATACATTTAAAAAAAAATCATCCATAAATTAAAATACATGTGACATACTTTCTGAAAATAATTCCAATCTTTTTTATTTCTCAAATAAATACATGTAAATTAATAATATTATTATTATGTTTTTTTACACACTTTATTCTAAATATAATTTTAATCTTCAAAATTGGTTAATTTTATTGTAAGAACTCATATTATAAATATTTTAATAATTACTAAATTATATAAATTTCTTCTTCTACATTTAAATAAAAAAAATTTGAAAAAACCCATGCACATGCATGTGTGTGTGTGTATATATATATATATATATATATATATATATATATATATATATATATATATATATAAATATATATTAGAACCTCGATAAACTAATAACCTCGATTAAATAATAGTTTCTTCCGATCCCGACTTGGTGAAAACGTGTAAAATTATTAACTCGACAATGTAATAATTCGCTAAATTAATAAAATTTCCCTGATCCCGACTGTATTAATTTATAGAGGTTTAACTGTATACAGGTTCTATCAGAAGTGAAGAAACAACTGGACAAGCACAAGGGCGAAGACGTAAGCATAACGATAACCGGCCACTCACTAGGCGGCGCACTCGCAACGATAAACGCAACCGACATAGCCTACAACGGCCTGAACAAGTCCCGCCCGGTGACCGCGATCACCTTCGCGGCCCCACAGGTCGGCGACCGTAGATACAAGGAAGTCCTCGACTCGACGAAAGACTGCCGCGTACTGAGCGTGCGGAACGTGCCCGACATAGTGCCGCGCGTGCCGGGGGCCGCGGCGGGTTACAAGAACGTTGGGGTGGAGTACAAGATAAACAGCACGAGGGCCCCGGACACGAGGGCGCCCGGGGACCCGCTGACGGGGCACCTCCTGGAGTCGGCGTACTTGCACACGATCGCCACCGCGAGGCCCGGGAAGAACAAGAGGGATATTAACCTCGTGAATAAAGATTCCGACATGCTGAAGCCGGAGTTTAAGGTGCCCGGGTTTTGGTGGGGGGAGAAGAATGGAGGGTTTGTTCAGAGGAATGATGGATCTTGGGCTATGGATGATCATCAGATGGATAGTGGTGATCCTAAAGGTATCGATGATTAATTAATTAATTAACCCAAAACCCGAAACCCGAAATCTGAAACCCGAAACCCGAAACTCCAACCTGGTTAAGTAATAATAGTATTAATGGATGATATATATATGATTTGAGGGAATTAATTAATTATGATTGAATAAGTTGATGTATGTGTGTGTAAAATTAATTGTCATCAACACTGTCTTGTGTTATGTTATGTGTTATGTTATGATGGTGAGTTATTGTTGTTGTTATGTATTAGTAATCAATATATACTATATTATGTGTTTTGCTTAATATTAATAATAATTCCTTTTTTTCTTTGTTTTTAGCATGCAATTAATTTTTTTAATTGTATGACGTTTTCAGTAGTTGCACACATATTAAGAAAATCAATAAATTTGTATTGATTATAGTAAATAAAATATAGGAAATCACTAATTTAATTATCCTTATTATTAATTATTTATCAACTAAAAGCATGATAAAGGGTAATTAAATTGAAAAATATATAATTAGTGCTGCATTGGAAATTTAAAGTGATAAATAAATAAGGACAACAAAAATTATCCAAAGAAACGTATCTTATGAGACATAGGAAGTATAATATGAAATATGTGGTGTTTGCAAAAACTTTTAGAAATATATGATTTGTTTTTTCTCATAATTAATCTGTTTTCACGTGTTTGCAAAATTAGCTTTTGCTTTTATTTTTCTTAAAATAAGATGTTTTAAACTTCAATTTGAATAAAACTATTGTAAACCATTTTTTTTCTATTTAAATTAATTTTCCAACTTATTTGCAGACACCACTAATATTTAGAAACAAACGTTTAATACCAACTTAATTCACAATCACTTTTTAAATACTTTGCTAACACCATATTAATTATGTGAGTTGGATATAGAATTATTCTTGGAATATCAATAACATATTATTCAATGCTTCCAAATTCCAATCACCAAAAACCCAATAATCCATACATAATACATATGAAGCTAAAACAATATAATCAATCCCAAAATCACAAAAAATAAATAAATTAATTAATAAATAATAATTAAAAATCAAGAAATTACAATATAATATTTTGATCTTTGCTCCTCCTATATCTGATCATCACCTCCAAAGTGCCGACACGACACCGCCGCGTAAAACTCCGGCAGCCGCCGCAGAGGAAGCACCGAATATGCCGATTCGACAAGAAGTTTGCACCATGAACAAATTTGTCACATTTTTCACACAGAAAAGCACTATCTGCTAAGCAATACAAAACAGCTTTTAAGCTGCAAAGCTCACACAAAATCTCTTTTCTTGGAGCCTTTGAGCATAAATTTTGCTTCACTATTAGTTGTGCTTCTTCTTCTCTTACTCCGCACATCTTAAATATATTAGTAATTCTTCAAGTGTTGGAAAATAATTAATTACTATTTTTTTGTGCCTTGGAACTCAATATATATAGTGAATCAAGATGATGAATTAATTGCTTTCTTAAGAAATTAATTAAAGTTGTGACCATGAACAGTTTATTTGCATAATGAATGGTGAGAACAAATTGTGTGACAAGTGGTAGGGCATTGTTTTTGGGGTTTATGATAGTTACTTGTACGCAATTTATTTATTTAATTTTTTTTTTTGTGGTTGTCTTTTGGACAAAGTTATTACAAGGATTTGCAAATTTTGTTGTAGTCCTAGTAATGGGATCGGAGATATATGGGAATTAATTATTAATTTTGTTGATTTATATACGTATAGAAATTTAATCATTCTGTTGAGACAAGTTATTGTTAACACAAATTACTGTTGAGATAGATTACTATTAAGACATTAACGACGTTGAAACAATATTTCCTGTGATGTTATGAAATTTAACTTAAGCATAATGAAAGACATACGATATTAAAATGGTTCGAATACAAATGTGCCCTACATCCACGATATCTGCAAATAAGATTTCACTCTTTTAATTATATATATAAAAAAAAAGCATTAAATACTATAATATATAGCACAAGATGATAAAGATAAATGCATGTAGTACAACTTCATTAAGCCATGTATAAAACTACAATATAGGATTCTTTTATATAGTTGAGTTGTTACCAAGTCAATTTTGGTTAAGTAATTGGCAATAGATTAAAGTATAGCTTTGTATGGCCAAGAATACAAGTCTTTACTTTATTCATATAGTACCATTAATTATGGAGCCTAAAACTATTTGATGATTTGACTCTTTCTAACTATTAATAATTCTTTAGAAACTCCCACATTATGAATGGCACGTGTGTGGAACAAATGTTGGTTTTGATAAGCAATTATTTGTTATTTCTTTTGTGGATGATATTCAACATATTGTAGAGTTTGTTTCATTTCAACTTTAATTTTATGTTTCTATCCCTTTAAATTAACTCTCGTTTTGGGGAAATATAATTTCAATTATTCGATATTATTTATCATTTTAAATTATAATTTTCACTTTTGAACTAAATTTAGATTTTAAAAATAAGTATGACCTACATCCCTGATTACTTGTATATCTAATTTGTAATTTGTGCTTATAATCTCAATCAATCATATTTCTTGACGTTTCTCTATTGCGAATTTATTTCTCCACTCACCTCTCTTACACACAAAACTTCGAATCTAAGGTCTTCTCAAACGCATATAGTACTTCTTCGAGTCGTAACTTTAGATCCGGTGATTGGAATTACATGATGTCATCCTATTTGGATTCTTCTCGTGGTGCTCTATTTTTTTATTGTCATTTCGTTTGATTTGGATCTTGGATTTGTTTATGTATTCATTTTATACCATGTGTTGGAAGAGGTTACGTATTTTTAGTTTCTCGGATGCGTAATTGTAGACCTAGTGATCGGAATTGGACGATTTTACCACCGTTGGATTCCTCTTGCCAATGTCTATCCTCTCACTACGATTTCATATGATCTGGATATGTGGATTTGTTGATGTGTTTTGTTTTTCGTGCGTGTGAGAAGTTCTGCAATTCTTGATTTCTCGGAGTCGTACATGTGATCAGGTGATCAGAATTGGATGGTTTCACTACAATTGGATTCCTCTCCCCCGAATTCTATTTTCTGGTCAACTATAATTTTGTATGAATTGAATTTATTAATTTATTGTTGTGTTCGTTTTATCATTGCATTGTCGTTTCCCTCTTGGTGACCGTTTGGTGGGGATCCCTTCGCTGACGGTTTTGGGGTATCTTGCACGGGCATGCGACGATTAGTCCTTGGGGTTTTGTGGAAAGGGTTTGGCGGCTGCTGGCAGTTGTCTTGCTGCTAGGGTTATGAATAATATAACATAACACACTATAGCATATCATAGTAGATCTTAGTACACTATAATGCACTATACAGTATTATTGTATATGAGCGGAGGCTTGCGGTAAAGTGGAGTTTATGCTTTAGATGTCTACGCGTGACGATATTGACTGTGCGTGACGATAGATAATTACAGTCGAACAATAGTCGGCTTCATATACTACATTATCGATATAATATCAAATAAAAAAAATAATTAAAAGAATATGTAAATTAAATTAAAAACGAAAAAAATATGTTTTCACATAATTTTTAATATTATTTGAAAAAATTAGGTTTTTGTAATAGTGAAAAAATTGTGAAATGAAACAAATAAATCAGATTTTATGCAATGACAAAAAAGTCCATTTTTGTTTTGAAAAAAAAAAGAAAAATAAACAAAGAAAAATAATAAATGCAGTAGCAAATGCATATCCATATGTGGAACGTGAAAAGGACGCCGGATATGATTCGACCTATCAAAGGGGAAGCTCACGCTGCCTTTAAAGCGATCCTAAAAGCATCTCGTCGAGGTTGACTCAATTAACATTAAGAACTTTTCATACCGGCGGAGTATTCACGGGACCAACCGCATTATGAAAGGGGATTGCTTGAATATCATCGGAGACCTTCAGGACAAAAATAATTCTCTCACGTCCTATTGTGCTTTTATAGAGGAAATTAAAACTACTGCCAAATCTTTTAATAGTTGCTCGTTTTCTTTTGTTAAACATCATTGTAATCAACCAGCTCACTTCCTTGCTAGTGCTTCATACTTAGGTTGTCCAGAGGGTTCATTTGTACCTCCCAGCTTGGCGTATTTTGCCAAATAAATGCTCATCGTTTCTCTTAAAAAAATGCTAAATCCATATGAGAAATTACTAAGGGCAAAATTCAAATTCGTCTGTGGAGGAACAATTTTGAAATGAATTTTAAGAAAAACTTTGTAACAACAATTTTGATAAGTTATTATTTAGTTCTAGTGAGTTGTCTAAAAATGTATATCTTAAGCCCTAAAAATCAAATTATAGTACATTAATCGACAGATTTCCGTTAATAAAGTCTCTTGTCATCCATAAAATGAGTTAATTGCAGAAAAACCACGTATTATCTTTAATTGCTAAAAAAAAGCCCCGCATAGTATTTAATTAGCATAAAGACCCTCATATTGTATTTTGAACAGCACACCGCCCAGATAAAAAAATAAAAATAAAAATAAATGTCGAGTAAACACAAATGACCAAATTACCCTAAATAAAATGTAAAGCGACAAGCTGCCCCCACCTCCACCTTCTTCCTCCACGTTTCCGGCGCCTCCCACCGGTAAACACCGCTCCACAAAACGCAATCAAAATTAAAAGCCCAATTAAAAAATTCCACCGTTTCAAAAAGATTCCCCCAATTTCAGAAGACGCCAACCACCGCGTGCAGCGGCGCGTGAAAACCACGCGCACAAAAAAAAAAAAATGCCCACATTCCCGAGGCAA
>NW_012194764.1:263402-283019 GCF_000504015.1 Erythranthe guttata
TTACGAGTACACGATCAAGCCGAAATAGGATTATATACATATTTCAAGAATTATTCGAGTGTCGCTAAAGTTTACAAAAATAAGTTATATATTTAGTGTGATTTATTTGGATTCAATCCGATTCGAACTAGAATTCTCGAATAAAGAAGAATCGAAAGATTTTGCTTACGGCTTCTCCGACACAAAAAAAAAGGGGATTTAAATTTTGATGGGGTTTTCGGAAAAACAAATAATGTAGGAATTTAGACTTATAAATAATAAAGATACACCTTTTTGATAAGATTGTTCGGAAAACGACGACATATAAAGTTAAATTAATCGAAAACATCGAAAAAAATGAAACATTTACAAGAAATTATAAACATCAAGAAAATAAAATAGTGAGCATGCACTCACTCAAAGTATCTCCTACAGAAAAAGTTTTTGAAGAAGCCCATGTTGCAAAATCTGTGGTTCGATCCCAACTACCGCCCGGAGCTCCGACCGTATAAGTTGCCGCCATACCCGTTTTTATCGACACCAACATTACGACTAACGCAGCCAAAACCATAATTTTTTTCATTTTTTTTTCTCTAATTATTAGTGACTTTATTTGTTGTTTTTTTCACACAATGTAGGTGTTCTATGTGCAAATTATATACACATATAAGGGGTTCTGTGTATGTCTATATATACACAAGAGTAACCCTCTGAGAAAGGGTTGAACTATTATACATATAAATATATTTATGTATATTCAATTTATTAATTATATTAAACTTATTAATTTTATGAAGATTAAATAAATAATTATTACATGCAAATGAATGACAGGTTGTTTCTGGGAAGCCATTTGCTGATTTGCATTTTCTGGCAAAGTGATTAGGGAGTTGTAGTATTAGTTTTATCCACCGAAACATTAAACATTGACTTGTTATGTGTATACTTGTTTTTAGTTAATTTGACTTAGTATTTGGGGTGATGTTTAGTTGACTTTTTCTGAAATTTCATTAGTATTAGGTATATATATAGTTATAGTATAAGAGTACATGTCAAATCATGGACACCACTAACATTATTATTATTATTATTATTATTATTATTATTATTATTATTATTATTATTATAACATAATATTTTCGGGTCTGATCGGAGAAGTTATTGAGTTTATCAAACATCAAACAAGGTTCAATTATTATGCAACCTCGTGTGCAACTCGAGAAGTTATTGTTAATATTATTAGTATTATTATTATTATATCCAAAATATTGTAGTTGAAGAATCAAAATTTTAATAGAAAGTCCAATTACTTAATTAATCATAACTAATCTTCCCAACAAAACGAGGTCTCAATATACTTTTCTTACCTACGATTTATCGTTAGAATCGCCAGAAACGAAATAATCAATTATTAAAAGTTGATTCAAATCCAATTATTTATTTAGGAAGAACCATTCAAATAAATTACGCGTTTGCTGATATTTCATTATGAAAAAATTCAACAACTCATAGTTGAACAAATTTGTATTGCATTTTAATTTTTATATTTCACAAATATTATTATTTCAAACTTACTTAGCACTTATAACGACTGCTTAACGCATTGGTCATTCAAAGTTTATTGAACTTACCAAACTTTATTTAAAAAATTGGAGAAATGCTGCCAATTTATTTATTAATTCTACACCTAATCAACTTTTTTTAAGCCTCTAAATTTAAAGACATGAATTATTTCCAAATTAGATGCTCAATCTCAAATGAAATAGAAATATATAATTGAACACCTGATCAGATCTAGTCAATGAAATTTTATATATCCATTGGATATTTTTCTTTGTGCAAGTTGATATTAGTTCAATTATAGAGTGCGTGGATCAGAAGCAAATCTACATTCATAGCCCGTTTGGTAAGCCCTTACGTCTGATAAGTATTTTTAAGAGTCGATAAGCTGTTATGTCTTATTTTTTGAATAATAAATTTATAAGCTATTTTTATATTAGATTTTGACTTTGTTAATTGAGAATCATATCTGTGGATACTGGTGTTTTACACTAGGCCAAAATGCAAGACTGGCGACGTTTTTTTTCGCGACGCTTTTGCGTTCGTCGCCTCTTTGCGACGTTTCTGAGCTACAATCGTCGCTGAAAGTGGAAAACCCAGGTTTAGTTCAAAACCCTCGCGACGATTTTCTGAAATAGTCGCTACTTCGCGACGCAAGATCTATAAACGTCGCACGTATGAAAAAAAATTAAAAAATAATTTTTTTGGCGACGAAAACTACCTTTCGTCGCAAGATTTACATATATTGGAATTTTATATTTGAAATCTCGCGACGAAACGGTAATTACCGGTCTGCCTGTCTCCAATAATTAACTCTCGCTGGCCACGTTCTGTAGGGATCATGGAATCAATAGTAATAAGCCCGATTTGAAGGGGCTCGTATACGAAACGCCGAGAAATAATACCTGGAGCGGGAGATTCAATTAATCGAGATTCAGAAACTGGAATTCACCTCTACCATCAATAGGTTTAGCTAGGGCGTTTATAACACGACACAAATAAGCCCCACTCGTTGGTATCTGAGTACTTGCAAGTATTTTTTTTTTTTTAAAGATTTTCTAAGTTTTCCAACAACTTATTTTTATTAAAAAAAATAAAAATAAAATTGGAAAATCACCAAATACTTTTGAAGAGCTTATAAGTTCTTAAATATTTTATAAGTTAAAAGTTGTTTTTACAACTTATAAACTTAGCCAAACACTTTCTCAATATACTTACTGGTTTTCTTTCTTTTTCTTTTTTTTTTGAGTAAATTCAAGTCCATTACAAGGGAAAGTAGGGGAGGGGGACTCGTTACCCTATTAATAAAGACTAGTTACCAACTCTCCTAATGAGGGTGGGTTAATATAGTCATTGGTTTGAAAATGTGATGAATCGTTAGCCTATGGCTTTCAAGTGATAAAGTATGCCGATTTTCAATAATTGATCTAATTGTAACAATTGTTAATACAAATTAATTGATCTAATATCGCAGTTGTTAAGGTAAATTACTTTTTTAGCCTCGCTTGAATTAGACAAGCACTTTCATAGCTTGTTGTATTTCTAAGTACCATAATTATTTTTTAAGTTGCACCAAAAAGGCGAAATCCCTCGCCCCCCAGGGCCCCCATCCCTTGGCCCGACAAGGATTGATGGAGGAATGTAAATCATGGTAACTCAACGGCCCGTTAAGGTAGCGGACCCGGACATAATTATTTTTTAAGTGCACGAACAAGTAAGTGTTAAGGATAAAAAATAAAGCTAAAATAAATAGAAATTGATTTAGTTCAATATAAAAGGCCTATAATTTTCTCAAAAAAAAAAAAACAATAGTAATAATAATAATGATAAAAGGCCTAAATCTCATATTTGTACATATTTCCTCAAAAAATTTCTATATATAATGTTGCATTCAGTGGGTAAGCTAGTGTAGGGCTACGAGTGATCATTATAACCGAGTATTGTGTGTATTATAATGCTACTACTATACACAATTAATTCATTATATGACTATATGAAAACTAATTATCCAAATTAATGCATTTGCATATGGAAATATCAAGAATGGAAGGGGCAAGTAAAATTGGAAATTAGTAAACTGTGAAATATTTGAACAATTATTTCTATGTTACACACGGTGAAGACTACACCAGGTAATTTTCTACCGTTGATCTACACACACCAATGTAGGTGTGTGTGTTTGCGTTCTTATGAATAGTAAAAATTTACCCGATGTATTTCACCCAGAGTAACATAATATAAATCTGAACATAGAAATCAGTAAACTTTGAAAATTGAAAGTAGCTCTAATGTCAGCCGTTTGATTCTTATCCACTTAGGATTTCAAGACAAACATGTTTTAATCAACGAGAATGAAATATATAAACATAAAAACGAAAGCGTACATTATTTCGTGAAATTAAATCCTTGAAAGTAACAAGTGATTTTTGTTTTTTTAGGACAAAGGACATGTGACTCTACATACCAAAGCCAATAAGTCAAAATCATGACCATTTTGAGTAGTTCTCCCTCTTTAGGCTTTTTCTTCAAAAAAGGGAAGAAAAAAAAAATCGCGAAAAATAAAAGAAAAAAAAAAACAGAAACAAATTGAGTGATTATAATTTGCCACGCCACGATAAAAAGATAATAATACCACCACATGATTGGCTTGAATTATTTTCAAAGACCCCACGTGTGCAATTTCTAGAAACCTCATTTTCAAAACGTGTTGAAAATACACATGTTGCTGACTAGGACGAAAATGACCTTTGGTACTTTGAGGTGACAAGAAAAAGGGGGTGCATGCATTAGAACTTACACGGTAATTAGTACACGATTATTTCTATGCTATATTTCGGTGAAAACCATATCGGTTATTTTTTTACCGTTGATCTAAATAATAGGGGACTCTGATTATCTTTTCTCAACCGACCGTTCTAGATGTCCACCTAGAGGTGGAAATCGAAATGAAAATTTTGAATTCAGCCAATTTCGAACCTAAAATATCCGAAATTAGAATAGTTTTGTTTTTTCATACAGATTTTCAAACCATTTTTTTGGAACGAAATTAGAAATGTGTGTAAAATTATCGAAAATTTCAATTTTCGATCCAATTTTGAATATTCCAATGTTTTCCGAAATATATAATATTTTATTATTATATATACATGTTATAATATAATTTTACAATACCATTTAACCAAAAATGAAGTAAAATACCATTTAACCTATTTTTGTGTCGGAAAAATAGTGTTTTCGGTCTTCCATGATTTTTCTTACAAAAATTAAACTAATTAAATTATAAAATAATACTATTTCGTCATTTCACCAAGTTTAGATGGAGTTTGGTTTGGTATCTGATGGTACGTATTTCATCAAATATGAAACTAAATTATAATTTTATGTTCAATTTTGGTTCCCATTTTCCAACATTTAGTAGTTAATGGAATATGGCCTAAAAAAATTACACTTTTGACCTCTCATATTTACGACTGAAACACTTTTGGTCCCTTTTGTTCTGAAAAGAAATTTTGTTAGTCCTTCGATAGTTTTGCCTTAATTTTATAAAATATCTTTTTAACTAACCTGAATAAAAAATTAATGTGTCTTCAAAGAAGATCACTACGAGCAACAACGAAACTAATATAGATGATGAAGTTGAAGATCATATTTCAAAATTACACGTAAAGTTCTTACAATACTAAGAAAAGTTAGGGATGATAGTCAAAGGTGATATCAACTTTAATAAGAAAAACAAAAATCATAGAATAGTATTTTGTTAAGTTTTTGATCATATATTAATCATAATTGTACTATGCGTTACAAAACTATAACTTGATAATTACAAAATTATTAATTTTATATATTAAATGGGATGTATTAGAATTTTTATATATATATATATTTCTTATGATTTTTGCGAATTATTTGTGACCGAGTTGGGAACAACAAAAGTTATTATTTAAACGAGGATATTAATTAGTCGAAGTTCTATTATAATATACATGTATAAAGTAAAATAAAGGGTACATTACACCTACACCCTAAGATATACTAAAATAACTTTAATATCCCTATGATATTGATAATTACAGCCACACCATTGAAACAATTACCAGAGCGAAGATTTCATGTCCTAGGGATCGATATGCACTATATATGTTTTGCGCATGGCCGTTAATGCTACATATTGTCTATATTGTCTCCACCACTGCCTGAATCTAATGGTCCGTTAGAACCCTAACGGAATAACTTGTCCAATGTATTATTCCGTTAGAGTTCCTAACAATGTTTTAGGGGTTAATTGTAATTACCAGTACTATAGGAACCTTAAAGTTATTTTAGCATATCTCAGGGGTGTAGGTGTAATTTACCATAAAATAAAATAAGCAACAACAACAGCCGATAATACTATAAAAGCACCTCACTAATTCAAGATGTTATATATATCATCACAAATTTCATTACACAAAAACAAAAAAAAACAAAAAAAAAAAAAAAGAAAAAGGAAAAAAAGAAGAAGAAATGCAAACTCAGACATCTTCTCCTCTTGTCTTGGCTCAGACAAAATCTCCATTAACCCACAGCATTCCCATGGCTAACTACGTCCCACTCTTCGTCATGCTTCCGGTAAGTCCTCCGAACACGCCGCAACATTTTTATCGAAAAAAAAAAAAAACGAAAAATCGTGAAATAATTCTTCCTTTTGTGCATGTGTGTTTGATCTATGTTATACAAATGTAGCTTGGAGTGGTTACGAGGGAAAACGAGTTCCCAAACGAAGCTAAGTTCGAACAACAACTCAACGAACTCAAAAAATCCGGTGTCGACGGCGTAATGGTGGACGTGTGGTGGGGTATAATAGAGGCCAAAGCCCCGAAGCAATACGACTGGTCTTCTTACGTAAAACTATTTCAACTTGTCCGAAAATGCCGTCTCAGAATTCAGGCAATCATGTCTTTCCATCAATGCGGTGGCAATGTCGGTGACGCTGTTTACATTCCTATTCCGGAATGGGTTCTTTCCGTCGGAGAAGAAGATTCCGATGTCTTCTACACTAATAAGTCGGGGAATAGAAATCCGGAATACCTTTCACTTGGAGTTGATAACCTCCCTCTCTTTCAGGGTCGAACCGCCGTTGAGGTATATGTATTACTTAGGGGTGGTGTGCTGAGATTTCGATCTGAATATTTTCGATTTTGGAACAATTTTTTTTTCATTCTGAATTCCGGAAGTTTTGATTTTTTCGATCGTAATTTTTGGAAATATTCCAAGCACATTCCGATTTATAACATAAATTTACACATACAATATTAATATTATTATGTATTTTATATTATAGGTGACTGAAAAAATGAAAATTCTGAATTCTGCCGATTCCGGTATGAAAATTTCCAGTTTTGGAACAATTTATTCGTTTCAAATTTTCAAAATTCCGATTTTTTTTTTTTGTTTGGAATTAGAATTAGTTGTTGGTATTATTCTCGATCCGATTCGTATGATTTGCCCTGCTTGCTACGGAATTGTTTGGTTCAAAAACTGTCGTATAAAAGGAGATTCTTGATAACAGTTATAATAAATAAATAAAATGATTGTGTGTAGATGTACAGCGACTTCATGAAGAGCTTCAAAGAGAACATGTCGGATTTTTTGGAAAACGGAACGATTATCGACATCGAAGTAGGGCTCGGTCCAGCTGGCGAACTCAGATACCCATCATATCCAGAGACTCAAGGCTGGGTATTTCCGGGCGTTGGAGAATTTCAAGTGAGACTCGAATTTCAGTTCAAACACCTATAAAAATAAAATAAAATCAACGAAATCTATAACAAATAATAAACATTTATTTGATTGCGTAAATAGTGCTATGACAAGTACTTGAAACAAGATTTCAAAGCGGCCGCAGCAAAGGCAGGGCACCCGGAATGGGATTTGCCAGACGATGCAGGAACGTACAACGACAACCCCGAAAAAACGGGCTTCTTCGGGCCAAACGGGACCTACCAGACAGAAAAGGGAATATTCTTCTTGAAATGGTACTCAAATAAGCTAATTGAACATGGTGATCAAATTCTTGATCAAGCCAATAAAGTTTTCCATGGATGCAGAGTCAGAATTGCTGCCAAGGTGAGTCTTGAAATTGTTATTTTTATTTTTTTTATTTTTTATTTTTTATTGCATACTAATGTATGGGATAATATTATGTTTCTAATTAATTGCATGCATGAAAATCGAAAACAGGTGTCTGGAATTCACTGGTGGTACACTGACGATAGCCACGCGTGTGAGTTAACGTCGGGTTACTATAACATGAAAGACAGAGACGGGTACCGTCCGATCGCAAGAATGATATCGAGACATTATGGTACTTTGAACTTCACTTGTCTGGAAATGAGAAATTCGGAGCAATCGGCTGACGCTAAGTCTGCTCCTGAACAACTTGTTCAACAGGTTCAAGATTTAATAACACATTCCATTACGTATTTATACGTACTCGTAACATGCTTTTGAAATCCTAATTTGTTATATGTATTTGAAATTAGGTCCAAATTCAGGAATACGATTTTCTAACAAAGAAATAAAATTTAATTATTGTGTGCAGGTTTTAAGTGGGGGGTGGACAGGGAAAATCGACGTAGCTGGTGAGAATGCTCTATCAAGGTACGATCGAGAGGGATACAATCAAATCCTTTTGAACGTTCGGCCAAACGGGGTCAACAAAAACGGGCCCCCAAAACTTAAGATGGCTGGAGTTACATACCTTCGCCAGTCAGACGAGCTTTTTGAAGCCAACAACTTCGAGATTTGTTTCTCATTTTGCTATATCTAAATAAATAAATTTCTCAATTTGGCTATGCCTCTTCCTTTACTTCGACATACCGATCAATGTTAAATAAAATTCAACTTTTTTCCATATAAATTTCATTCAAGAACCCCGAAACTTCAATCGATTTCAGTCACCAACCAACGTGCTTCACTAAAATTAATTACTTTCGACATTTTAAACTGCATGCATACCTGCTTCATGCTTCGTTTGATTGATGTCAAACTTTTTCAGACATTCACCAATAATCTCCACACGAGCAAATCCCATCCTTAAAGTGATGAAACCGGTTCGCATCTCTTACAACAATCTCCCTGTCGACAAACTTCGATATTAATTTGGTTGCCAAATGGCAGTTCACACATGCTCGTAAATTCTTCGTAATCCTAAGTGTAGTTCCACGAGATGTACTAATAAGCCCGTACGCAATCGCCACTCTCTCACTATGATTGCACAAAGTCATCTCTTTTTCTTCTTTGTCCAAATCATGCAAAGCAGATTCCGTATCCGGAATAAATCCGCACTCCAATAACATAATCTCCAACCACTTGAGCTTCTTATATATCTCGTCCGATCTCGGGTGACACCTGTCGCCCATTCGAAAAGCCTCCATCTTCCCATTAATCTCGATCATACTATATCCAAAATCTTTGTTCAAACCCTTCGATTTCATAAGTACTCTGACTTTTGCCACACCATCCCACATTCTTGATGAAGCGTAAATATTGGAGAGTTGAACGTAATATCCTATATTTAAAGGGTCTAAATTGAAAAGTTTCTCCGCAGCATATTCCCCGAGCTGTACACAGCGATGTTTCTTACATGCACTCAATAGAGCTCCCCAAACCGAGCCACCTGGCTCAACGGGCATCGTATTTACGAAATTGTACGCCTTTTCTAAATAACCAGCTCGCCCCAACAAGTCGACTACACCTGCATAATGTTTCTGGTGAGGCTCTATACCATAGTCTTGCATGCAGAGGAAAATTTCCCATCCTTCTTCTACGAGACCAGAATGACTGCAAGCTGTAATAAGGCCGAGGAAAGTGACATCATTTGGGCGGGTCCCGTAATTCTTCATTTCTTTAAAGAGATGAATTGCTTCTCTTCCTCGTCCATGTAGGCCATAACCCATTATCATCGCACTCCATATTACTACATCTTTGTCTTCAATTCGGTTAAAAATTTCACGGGCCGAGTCTAGGCTTCCACATTTTGCATACATGTCGATTAAGGCTGTCTGAACAATTACGTTGTGTCTGAAAGTACTATTATTGACAAAATCTTCAATCCATTTCGCTTGATCGAGCAACCCCAGTTGAGCAGAAGCCAAGACGGAGGATTGTACAGTCACGGCATCGGGCTCAATGTTTCTTGATATCATCTCGAAGAAAAGCTCCAACGCTTCAGTAGCGTGTCCGTTTTTAGCAAAACCCGAAATCATGGAATTCCAGAGAATTACATCTCCGACCTCCGTTCCATCGAACAGAGATTTTGCAGCTGTCACATGCCCACATTTTGCGTATAGAGATGTAAGTGAAATTCGCAAATCGAGCTCGAACTCGTGTCCTGTTTTAATGACCAAACCGTGGAGACATCTTCCTTGATTCAAATCCTCCATATCCGAATACGCCTTAATAACACTAACCAAAGCTATCCAATCGGGCTTCACATGCAATCTTCTCATGTCTCGAAAAATCCTCGATGCTTCCATAGGCTGCCCATTCTGAGCATAAGCAGAGATCATCAAAGTCCACGAAACAACATCCTTACTACGCAACCCATCGAAAATAATACGAGCGCAATTATTTTCCTCGCACGTTATATAAAATGACAAGAGCCCATTTTGCAAAAACACATCTTTTTCAAACCCGTGTCTGAAAATTTGCGCATGAACCACCCGACCATATCCGATATTCTGTAAGCCGCCACATGCTTTAAGTACATGAGGAAACGTAAAAGCATCGGGACTAACGGAAGCCCGGTGCATTGTGGAGTACACTTGGATAACTTTATCCAGCATGTTATGCATGGAATACCCCCTGATAATCGCATTCCATAAGTGAACATACTTGTCGGGAAATTCGTCGAACACATGGCGTGCGTAGTCGATTTCTCTGAGATTTGAACTTGTATTGATGAACTTGGTTATTATGAAACCGTTCTCGTGGAGGCCGTGTATGTATAACTGGTTGTGGATTTGATTGAGATGGGCTGTGTGTGCAGATTTTTCGAGAAGGGAAGTGAAGAAAGACTCGTCGTCGGTTGAGCTGTGGCTGCAGCAATGAATTCCGCGACGGAATTTGAAATAGAGGTCGAAAATCTTGATCCTAGATTTGATTGTACGTCGCTGTACAATAGTAAATGACATAAAGATTCTGAATTTATGTGAGTAATGTGGTGGCTTTATCAGAAATCACTATTGAAAAATGAATTCTTTTCTTTTTTAACAGTTAAGGAATGAGCAATGGATAAAATTGTTTTTTTTTTTTTTTTCTCTCTCTATTTTTTTAAATAATATTGGCTTCAACATATGGAACCGTTTTTTCAGCTCGGCTCAGAAATCCACTTTGACGGCAGCACCAAATCAGTATAATGCACAAAGCTCAAATAGAAGCCCTAGATCTACCCTCCGGTTATAACTGAGTTGACTCACAAGTACTCAACTAGCGAACTAAGAATCAACTCACTGAAATTGTCGAAACACTCGCGTAGTTCTTCTTTTCTCACTAAGTTTCCCTCACTCACACTCCATCATCGAAGAAAAAGGAGAAAAAGGAAGAAGAATGAACAATGTCTCACATCTCTCTATCATAGTTTGCTGCTTTACGAAGCAACGGTCAAAGACAGCAAAACTAGCTTCAAATTAATGTTCTCCATGTACGACGACGAATGTTGAAGAAAGTCGCCAGAAAACGACATGGAAGAAACAAAAGAAGTACAACACAAGAAGAGAAAGAGTAGAAAAAGAAACGGTGAATCAAAAAATAGAGGTAGGATTTTCAAATCTTAGCTTATAAAGTATGAGATAAACGGCCAATATCAGACCGTCTAAATTAAACGATCAACATCAGTCAAACCACTTAAATCGAGCTTAAGTTAGCTAATATGCCCATCCGAGGATTGGGCTCCTCGATTCTTGTGTTTAAGGGCCCTATTCACACATTAGAAAAAATATATTTGGCCACAAACACTAACATAAAGATTTAGATTTTTTTTTTTTTTTTTTTTTTATGATATGTTTAGAATATCACATTCCTCCACAAGGGGAGAAGAACCATTATACCACTTAAAGTTATACAGTAGAATATTGTTAATTTAAGCAACTTGAATGGAAATATCAAATTTCTTAACCATAATTTTGACGCTAATATTTGATAACTAGTTTTCATATTTTTGCATTGGAGTTGCTCTACTACTCGATTAATCAACAATAACTACCTCTTGCCAATTGATTATGAGTAGCTTTATCAAGATTTGAAGCAAATTGTGCAAAAGCTTAATCTCTTTTAAATAATATTTGGTCAATCCTTAATTTTACTTTGGTTATCCTAGTTGATGTTGAGTCCATCTATTCAGGAGATGAACCATGATCAAAATGTAGGGGCCTAACTAAAATTTTGGAGTTCGGGCAGCGCCCTGTAAAACAATTTTGGTTCACAAAACATTGCAAAAAAATAAGTTTATATTACTATTTTTTTATTAAAATATCATATATATTATAATTATATCATATTTTAATCATCACAGAAAATTCTAAATTATTCTAATAATGTATTGCACTTAATATTTCAGGGATTCATGGCACGATCTCAAAGCATTGATAAAAAAAATTCAAAAATAAGTAATATTTATAAATTTTATTTAAAATAATACAAGTTTTAAGCATCTTATTTTATATTTTACATTAAATATGATATATTTATCTATAATTTATATAAGATTATGGAGAAGAAACAAAAAGAGTAATGGGTTAAAACACATATTTACAAAAATTTTGTGGGGGGTCAAAAGTAATATTCAAAAAATACAATACCAAATACTTATAATAAATAAATAAAATTATTGGGGCTCATCAGCCCCTGCCCCTTGCAAGTACCGCCCCCTGCATCTAGTCATGTATTGTTCATGTCTAGAAGGGCAAAAGTGTCATTTCTGTTGAGCTTTAATTAAGTTAAATGATTTTAAGCAAATAAAAATAAGCTCATTACTTAAACTTAATTAAAAGTATTTTAGGGACATTAACAATATTCATTGTTCTGACTTCTGATTAATATTTTCTTTTTTTTTTTAATAACGTAGGAACCTGCAGTTAATCATATAGGTGCATTTGGGTAAACTTACACTCTCGTATAATAGCACACTATGCTAACTATGTGTGACAAGCTCGATCTACTGACCGTTGACAAGAAAATTCGAACCTGAGTTTGTTCTAACCGCTAGGTCATCGTTGGAAAAGAATTGGTGACCACCATCCATCTCATCCCACCATTAGTCTATAGTCTTTTATTTCCAATAATAACCAAAAAAAATGCCATTTTCGTGTTTCAATTCAATTCAATAAAAACACAAGTGGGAAAACCAACTCAGATATTTTTCATCATCTTCTTCTTGCAACTATATATACAAACCAACCCTCATCATCATATATATATATATATATATATATATATATATATATATATATATATATATATATATATATATATATATATATATATATATCCCTTTAATTATTAGTACATATACATATATGCATATATATATCATGTCTAGTATTAGTAGTACTATCGTTGTGTCGAAACAAGTCGTCGGAGTTGTAAATCATCCTCAGCATTCAGACAAGAGATCAAACGGACAACAATGGCAGCTCAAAAACAACCTCAAACGACGACCGCTATTATTCACTTCCAACAAACGAGCAATCGTCAAAATCCGGCCTCTTCAGGCTATTGTCACCACAGCAGAGGTAACTAATTAGTAATTCAACTCATTTTATTTACTCTTTATATAATTAACAATAATTGTTTTATCAAAATTTTCGATCCTTGTTAATATTATTAAATTAGTCATTCTGAATTATCCATGTTTTAAATTTTATAACCACCAATGGATCGATTGGAAAATGTGGTCATGGATAGTATTTTCTGAAACCGACGATTTTGGTCCAAGGACGAAGCAAAATGTGGCTGTGTAAACTTTGATGCGTACGATAAATATCGACAAATTTATTTATTTATTTATTTATTAAAAATTGTATGTATTCACATGCATGCCAGAAATTTGTGTTACATGACAAACATCCTAGTCATTGTCATGGGCCAAGAAACTCCAACATATTTCAACATTTCCCTGTCATAATTTTTTTTACCATAAACAAATTAATTTTATTGTTATTTTTATACATATATTTTTTTTTAAATCAGAATCCAAAACCAACATTCCGAAATGATTTTAAATATTCCAAAATGGTTAATTTCGATCAGTTCCATCCGATTTCCAGCCCCAGGTCGAATTATTTGCTTTCACAATCCCTCACTATATATGCACTTATTACAAAATTAAAAATAAATTAACCAAGACATCGCTTCTCATCTTGTCTTTGTTCAGACAATTTCTCCGTTAATCCGCAACAGTGCCATGGCTAACTACGTTCCCCTCTTCGTCATGCTTCCGGCAAGTCTTAACACAAGGCAACATTATTATTTATTTATTTTCAATTCTTTACCCGAAAAAGAACTAAAATTAAATTCTTCTTGTGTGTGTGTGTTTTTCCATGTTAAACAATATGTATAGCTTGGAGTGGTTACTAGAGAAAACAAGTTCCCGGACGAAGCCAAGTTCGAAAAGCAACTCAACGAACTAAAACGAGCGGGAGTAGACGGAGTAATGGTGGACGTGTGGTGGGGTATAACAGAGGCCCATGCCCCGAAGCAATATGATTGGTCTTCTTACGTAAAACTATTTCATCTTGTCCGAAAATGCGGTCTCAGAATTCAGGCAATTATGTCTTTCCACCAATGCGGTGGCAATATCGGTGACGGTGTTTACATTCCGGTCCCACAATGGGTTCTTTCCATCGGAGAAAAAGATGCTGACGTGTTCTACACTAACAAATCGGGGAATAGAAATCAAGAGTACTTATCTCTTGGTGTCGATAACCTCCCTCTCTTTCAGGGTCGAACCGCTGTTGAGGTATATGTATATTTACTTATTTAATACGAGTTTTTTTTTTATTTTTTGTTTTTTTTTTTCCTTTTTTCCTAGATGGTTCTAAAAAAAATCGGGGGCGATGATAATAGAATACTTTGAGATATAACAAATATCTATATAAAATAGGGATATGCATGGTTAGGGTGAAGTGGGGTGCATTGAGTTTCTTCTTTCTGCCTATACTGGCTCCGCCACTAGTGTACTGCCCTGTCAACTACAATCTTTTATAATGTGTGTGTAAAATGTGTGCGAGATGCAAATTAGTGGTTAACTAGCATATCTATGGATGGAAATCGGACGCATCTGATCGGAATTAGCACTTACAGAAAATTTCAAAAAAACTTTCAGAAGTTGATAATTAGATTCTATTTTGTTACAAAAAAAAATTGAAAATCGACATGTCAGTAATTGGAATGAAAAACTTGTTCCAAAATTGAAAATTCTTTTATTGGAATTGATGGAATTCGAAAATTCCATTTTTTTAGTAGCCTATAGTACAAAACACATAAGAATATTGATAGTACAAGTGTACTTTTTGGAAAATAATAGGAATTTTTGAAAATATTTCTAGAAATTAAAACCGGATTGAAAATCGGAATCTTAACTCTATTAAAAAACAAAGGAAATTTTGGAATCGGGACTTTCGAAATTCAGAATGAAAGATATTCTTCCAAAATAAGAAAAATTCTGATCGGAATCGACGGAATTCAGAATTTTCATTTTAATTTCCATCCCTAACCATAACTATTTCAAGAAATGGTTGATTTATTGTTTGACTCTAGTGTGTGTGTGTGTGTGTGTGTGTGTGTGTGTGTGTGTGTGTGTGTGTGTGTGTGCGCGCGCGTGTGTTGTGTGTGTGTGTGTGTGTATACATTCTAATTTAATTGTGATTTTGATTCAAATTAATGATTGTGTGCAGATGTACCGCGACTACATGATTAGCTTCAAAGAGAACATGTCGGATTTTTTGGAAGACGAAACGATTATCGATGTCGAAGTCGGGCTAGGGCCCGCTGGAGAACTAAGATACCCATCATATCCAGAGACTCAAGGATGGGTATTTCCAGGCATTGGAGAATTTCAAGTGAGTATACTCAAATTTTCCATTTTCAACCAAATAATTAAAGTAAAATTACTAAATAACATGAAATCCACAACAAACAAACCATTTAACATTTATTTGCATATATAGTGCTATGACAAGTACTTGAAACAAGATTTCAAAGAAGCCGCAGCAAATGCAGGGCACCCGGAATGGGATTTGCCGGACAATGCAGGAACGTACAACGACACCCCCGAAAAAACGGGCTTCTTCAAGCCAAACGGGACCTACAAGACGGAAAAGGGAATATTCTTCTTGAAATGGTACTCAAATAAGCTAATCGAACATGGTGATCAAATTCTCGACGAAGCCAACAAAATTTTCCAAGGGTACAAAATCAGGATAGCTGCCAAAGTGAGTTTCAATTTTATTTTCTAATCCATATAGCAAATCTATCTTATCACAAGGGATAGATAGTATTATATTATCTTGTCTGAATTCTTGCATCCGTACATGCAATGAAAACAGGTGTCAGGAATTCACTGGTGGTACAATGACGACAGCCACGCCTGTGAGCTAACATCGGGTTACTATAACATGAAAGACAGAGACGGGTACCGTCCGATCGCAAGAATGATATCGAGACACTATGGTACTTTGAACTTCACTTGTATGGAAATGAGAAATTTCGAGCAATCGGCCGAGGCTAAGTGTGCTCCTCAACAACTTGTTCAACAGGTTCGAAAATACGTATTTTATATATATGTACTCATCAAAACATGCTTTTTTTTCAATCCCGTGATAGATAGGCCTAAAATCAGACATAACCTAAGGCTCCGTTTGGATTGAAGGAATTGAAAATCACATTAAAGAATGAATTATATCGAACTGAACAAAAAGTTCACGTGTTCAAAAAAAAAAAACACGATATAGCAAAAAAACCCCAATGTGATAAAAAGTCGAGGACGAAAAAATCCTATAGAGTTGATCGTGGATTCTACTATTTTAGGGTAAAATGACATAAATACCCCGTTTATTAATTTGTTACTATTTCGTATTAATTGTAAATAATCCGACTTTTTTAGGACCAAATTACAATTTACTAATCATGTGGTGCAGGTTCTGAGTGGGGGGTGGACGGAAAAAATCGACGTAGCTGGTGAGAATGCTCTACCAAGATACGATCGAGCGGGATACAATCAAATCCTTTTGAATGTTCGGCCAAATGGGGTCAACAAAAACGGGCCCCCAAAACTTAAAATGGCCGGAGTCACGTACCTTCGCCTAACCGACGAGCTTTTCGAGCCCCAAAACTTCAAGATATTTAAGCTATTTGTCAAGAAAATGCATGCTGATCAGGTAAAATTAATTTTTTTCAAGAAAACAAGACTTCATATATAATTTTGCAATGCTGATTGAAAAAAATACTCTGCAGGAGTATTGTCGTGAAATGACCGATTTACCCCCGTTGAAGAGATCGAAACCGAAGATTCCGATCGAGAAACTACTGGAAGCAACGGAAACTATAGAGACATTCCCATGGGAGAGTGAAACGGATATGAGTGTTGGGGGTATTTTAGCTGATTATTTGGACAACTTGTTCAACAAGTTGTTTTCGATCCTAAACTAAAGACGTATTTATTACATGCATTCTATGTTGTCTGTGTACATACTATGTACATGCAGTTAGCCCTGATTTTATCTATTTTTTTCATGGGGTCAGAAATTGGGTTGAAATTGAATTGGAATTTCCAAATTGGCAAATTCCGCTAATTTAATCTAGTTATAAAATTCCCATTTTCAATCACATTTTAATTTCTAAAAGAATCGATATTTTTCGAGAACTACAATTGTAAAATCAATAATATATTTGATAATGTATGTGAAAAGAAAAATAAAATTTTGAAATTCCGCCAATTATGATTCGAAAAATTTCAATTTTGAAAAAAGAAAAGTTCATTTTTGTAGAGTATGTGGCCCAAATGAATTCTTTGTGAATGGCCCATTAAAATCCCACCTTGCAACCCACTTACGAGCAGCCCACAAAATTTGAGCCCAAAATTAAAAGTCAGCCCAATCTCACTAGGTTTTCCCTTTCTCTCTCTCTTCACCTCTTTTTTCTTATATCGGTGTTTTGTTTTTCCCAGCAGATTTGTTTTCTAATCTGCTCCTTTTTTCTCTCAACAAATCTTGGTGATTTGTTACCTAATTCTTAGTGAGTTTGGTAGATGATTTGGGTGTATAAGTGCACCCTTTTCTTTTTTTGTGTGAGACGTGAGAGACGGAAAAAAGGCGTGAAAAAATAGAGTCGAGAAAAATACTTTGTGTATTTGAGAGGGAAAAATAGAGTGAAAAGAGAGAAACCTTTTTTGAGAAGCAAAGCTCGATTCTTTCAATGAATTCGAGCTTACTTCTTTAGGGATAAACTGGTGAGATTAGGGTGTGAATTTGGGTTTCGTTTTTCTTCGTTTTGTTCGTTGGAATACACTGTGTGTGTACGTGTGTGTGGCTGCCGTGAGTGTTGGAGGCCCCACTTGGATCTTGGACGAGGACTCGGAGATTGAGGACTGAGCCGGATAATCGACGACCGCCGGAGCAGCCGTCGGAGGAACTTTCGTTTGCAATTCTGTGTGAATTGCTCGGTTTTGTCTCTTACCCTTATTTATTTTTCTGCATTAATTAAATCACGTTTTATTCTAGGTTAATTGAGCATTAATATTTTATTCTTAAAATATTATGATCTGATTGTTGGTTTTGCTGATTGTTGAGTGATGCTGTCGTCGTTTGTTGCTGATTAATGCCATTATAAATTGTTGTTATTAATTTAATTATTTATTGATTCTGTTGATTAAATATATTATATTATATTTTAATTGTTTCTAATAAAATATGAGTATTTTGATTTTGTGTGGTTTGTCTTCTCCGGGCGGATACCCAACAGTGGTATCAGAGCGTTGTTAAGGGTCCGTCCGGAGCGGCGTACGAAACCCTGGTCCAGGGGTTTCGCTCAGGTATAAATTTCTACTCTTGGTGAGTTGATTGATTCTTTGTGATAATTATACCTGTTATTGGTGAATCTTGGTGATTCTTTGTTTATTGCTTCCGCTAATATTTTGTGTGAATCTGTGTGATTCTTTATCTTTGTGATACTTGAAAAATTGGAATCTTTGTGATCCGTTTTTGCTCTGAAATTGTGAATCTTTGTGATTCTATAATTGTGTGATTTTTTGAAAAAAAAAAATTGTGAATCTTTGTGATTCGATTTTGCTAAAGTTTATTGAATCTTTGTGATTCTCTTGTGTGTTGATCCTGCTGGTATTTAATCTTGGTGATTTTGCTATCTTTGTGATACTTGAATATGGGATCTATGTCTATGTTATCTTTAGCTCCTTTCGATGGAAAGGGTGATTTTTCTATTTGGCAACAAAAAATGAAAGGTATTTTAATTCATCAAAAATGCTTTAAAGCGATTTCTCTAAGTGAGGAAGTTTTTATAACTGTTGCTAAACGTGAAGAACTTGATGATCTTGCTTATTCTGCTATTATCTTGAATCTAAGTGACTCTGTGATTAGAAAAGTAGGAAAGCATGATTCTGCTAGAAGTTTATGGGATAAATTGGAAGAGCTTTATGTTGAAAATTCTTTGCCCAATAAAATGTTTTTGCTTGAAAAGTTTTTTGGATTTAAATTGGACTCTCGCAAAAATATTGATGCTAATATTGATGATTTTACCAAGTTAGTTCAAGATATTAAATTAACTGGTGATAAGAATATTGATGATTATACCCCTATTGTGCTCTTGAATGCTATTCCTGATGTTTATAATAATGTTAAGTCTGCTATTAAGTATGGTAGAGATAAAATTACGTTAGATACTGTGATCAATGCTTTAAAAAGCAAAGAGCTTGAATTGGGAATTAATAGGGATAAATCATTTAGTGAAGTTAATTTTGCTAAAGGAAGTCAGTCTAATCGTTTTCAAAACAATAAGGCTTCTTCTAGTCCAATTGATCAAAATACG
>NW_012194764.1:283148-340361 GCF_000504015.1 Erythranthe guttata
AATATGATATCGGATGGTGGTGATGTATTCTAATGTGTTAGAATATTTTGCATTACTTTGTGTTTTGCTTGTTTTTTGCATTACTTTGTGTTTTGCTTGTTTTTTTTTTTTTTTTTTTGCATTACTTTGTGTTTTGTTTTTTAAACTTGTACTAACTTTGTGTTTTGAGTGCAGGTAGTGTCATACGGCAATGATGACTTCGTTTCTCCTAAAAGGGTCCCGGTGATCCATTTGGGCCAGGTGGAGATTTGTAGAGTATGTGGCCCAAATGAATTCTTTGTGAATGGCCCATTAAAATCCCACCTTGCAACCCACTTACGAGCAGCCCACAAAATTTGAGCCCAAAATTAAAAGTCAGCCCAATCTCACTAGGTTTTCCCTTTCTCTCTCTCTTCACCTCTTTTTTCTTATATCGGTGTTTTGGTTTTCCCAGCAGATTTGTTTTTCTAATCTGCTCCTTTTTTCTCTCAACAAATCTTGGTGATTTGTTACCTAATTCTTAGTGAGTTTGGTAGATGATTTGGGTGTATAAGTGCACCCTTTTCTTTTTTTGTGTGAGACGTGAGAGACGGAAAAAAGGCGTGAAAAAATAGAGTCGAGAAAAATACTTTGTGTATTTGAGAGGGAAAAATAGAGTGAAAAGAGAGAAACCTTTTTTGAGAAGCAAAGCTCGATTCTTTCAATGAATTCGAGCTTACTTCTTTAGGGATAAACTGGTGAGATTAGGGTGTGAATTTGGGTTTCGTTTTTCTTCGTTTTGTTCGTTGGAATACACTGTGTGTGTACGTGTGTGTGGCTGCCGTGAGTGTTGGAGGCCCCACTTGGATCTTGGACGAGGACTCGGAGATTGAGGACTGAGCCGGATAATCGACGACCGCCGGAGCAGCCGTCGGAGGAACTTTCGTTTGCAATTCTGTGTGAATTGCTCGGTTTTGTCTCTTACCCTTATTTATTTTTCTGCATTAATTAAATCACGTTTTATTCTAGGTTAATTGAGCATTAATATTTTATTCTTAAAATATTATGATCTGATTGTTGGTTTTGCTGATTGTTGAGTGATGCTGTCGTCGTTTGTTGCTGATTAATGCCATTATAAATTGTTGTTATTAATTTAATTATTTATTGATTCTGTTGATTAAATATATTATATTATATTTTAATTGTTTCTAATAAAATATGAGTATTTTGATTTTGTGTGGTTTGTCTTCTCCGGGCGGATACCCAACAGTGGTATCAGAGCGTTGTTAAGGGTCCGTCCGGAGCGGCGTACGAAACCCTGGTCCAGGGGTTTCGCTCAGGTATAAATTTCTACTCTTAGTGAGTTGATTGATTCTTTGTGATATTTATACCTGTTATTGGTGAATCTTGGTGATTCTTTGTTTATTGCTTCCGCTAATATTTTGTGTGAATCTGTGTGATTCTTTATCTTTGTGATATTTGAAAAATATTGGAATCTTTGTGATCCGTTTTTGCTCTGAAATTGTGAATCTTTGTGATTCTATAATTGTGTGATTTTTTTTTTTAAATTGTGAATCTTTGTGATTCGATTTTGCTAAAGTTTATTGAATCTTTGTGATTCTCTTGTGTGTTGATCCTGCTGATATTTAATCTTGGTGATTTTGCTATCTTTGTGATACTTGAATATGGGATCTATGTCTATGTTATCTTTAGCTCCTTTCGATGGAAAGGGTGATTTTTCTATTTGGCAACAGAAAATGAAAGGTATTTTAATTCATCAAAAATGTTTTAAAGCGATTTCTTTAAGTGAGGAAGTTTTTATAACTGTTGCTAAACGTGAAGAACTTGATGAACTTGCTTATTCTGCTATTATCTTGAATCTAAGTGACTCTGTGATTAGAAAAGTAGGAAAGCATGATTCTGCTAGAAGTTTATGGAATAAATTGGAAGAGCTTTATGTTGAAAATTCTTTGCCCAATAAAATGTTTTTGCTTGAAAAGTTTTTTGGATTTAAATTGGACTCTCGCAAAAATATTGATGCTAATATGGATGTTTTTACCAAGTTAGTTCAAGATATTAAATTAACTGGTGATAAGAACATTGATGATTATACCCCTATTGTGCTCTTGAATGCTATTCCTGATGTTTATAATGATGTTAAGTCTGCTATTAAGTATGGTAGAGATAAGATTACTTTAGATACTGTGATCAATGCTTTAAAAAGCAAAGAGCTTGAATTGGGAATTAATAGGGATAAATCATTTGGTGAGGTTAATTTTATTAGAGGAAGTCAGTCTAATCGCTTTCAAAACAACAAGGCTTTTTCTAGTCAAATTGATCAAACTAAGAAAAAGGGTGGAGATTGGAGTAAGTCAAAGGCTAATCCTAATAATAGAAGGTGCTTTAATTGCGGTGACCATAGTCATTTTATTAGTGATTGTCCCAAGCCTAAGAAAAACCAACATAGAGATCAAGCCAATATGATATCGGATGGTGGTGATGTATTCTAATGTGTTAGAATATTTTGCATTACTTTGTGTTTTGCTTGTTTTTTGCATTACTTTGTGTTTTGCTTGTTTTTTTTTTTTTTTTTTTGCATTACTTTGTGTTTTGTTTTTTAAACTTGTACTAACTTTGTGTTTTGAGTGCAGGTAGTGTCATACGGCAATGATGACTTCGTTTCTCCTAAAAGGGTCCCGGTGATCCATTTGGGCCAGGTGGAGATTTGTAGAGTATGTGGCCCAAATGAATTCTTTGTGAATGGCCCATTAAAATCCCACCTTGCAACCCACTTACGAGCAGCCCACAAAATTTGAGCCCAAAATTAAAAGTCAGCCCAATCTCACTAGGTTTTCCCTTTCTCTCTCTCTTCACCTCTTTTTTCTTATATCGGTGTTTTGGTTTTCCCAGCAGATTTGTTTTTCTAATCTGCTCCTTTTTTCTCTCAACAAATCTTGGTGATTTGTTACCTAATTCTTAGTGAGTTTGGTAGATGATTTGGGTGTATAAGTGCACCCTTTTCTTTTTTTGTGTGAGACGTGAGAGACGGAAAAAAGGCGTGAAAAAATAGAGTCGAGAAAAATACTTTGTGTATTTGAGAGGGAAAAATAGAGTGAAAAGAGAGAAACCTTTTTTGAGAAGCAAAGCTCGATTCTTTCAATGAATTCGAGCTTACTTCTTTAGGGATAAACTGGTGAGATTAGGGTGTGAATTTGGGTTTCGTTTTTCTTCGTTTTGTTCGTTGGAATACACTGTGTGTGTACGTGTGTGTGGCTGCCGTGAGTGTTGGAGGCCCCACTTGGATCTTGGACGAGGACTCGGAGATTGAGGACTGAGCCGGATAATCGACGACCGCCGGAGCATGATAAGTGTTCGTTTTGCACGATTTTTGCTTATCAAATCTTCGAGTTTTGGTCTTCGTTCGTCCGAGTTTCGGCTTTATTTGTGTATATTATTGCGTTTCTTGTTTTATTTCTTTTTTTAGGTTTTGTTAGCTTTTGTTGCCAAGTCGAAGCCATTTGGAAGCGAAACCGATTTTTCAAGCCGAGAAAGTGGTCATTAAGACCCAGATCGCGATCCAGGAAAGCCGGATCGCGATCTGGGGGCAAATTCCAGTAGTGTGCAAAGTTCAGACCCAGATCGCGATCCAGGAAAGTCGGATCGCGATCTGGTGACAAATTCCAGTGGCAGACTAGATTCAGACCCAGATCGCGATCCGCACTTCCTGGATCGCGATCTGGGAGGCGGTTCGCGTTTTTTTTAAAGAAGCCAGATCGCGATCTGGCTTTATTGGATCGCGATCTGGCGCGTTTTTCAAGGCTAGATATTTTAAATTGCAAAGCTTCTTGAGGAAGCTTTGCAATTTACTATAAATAGAAGCAAGCCCTCACTCTTCATTCTTCTTCGACTTTTTACGGTTTTCGACGGTTCTTCGCGGGAATCATCAACGGGGGTTCCGACTTGGGTTTTTCTTACGCAATTTCTTTACGTTTTGTTCTTCATTTCCTTTGTACATTCTTTTGATACTATGTTTGTTATGAACTAAGAACATTTTCTTCTAGGGTAATGAAGCCTTGTATATATTGATTTCGATCGTCATTTCTACTTTCTATTTGTCGTGTTTTGATTTCGTTTATGTTTTCCTGTATTAAATGCTTCTGATTGTGTTGATCAGCTCTCAGACTGATATTAAATAGGAATGAACTCGAGAGAGGATTTCTTGTTTGAAGTTAGGAAAACATAGCCCGGGGTGTGGAAACGGAGACGTGATGCACTTCGGGTAGCCCTTAAGGACTTGACCTAAATGCTCTCTTAATAGCAGGTTCTGAACGGAGACGTCGGACCTGTGGGTAGACTCTAGCTACACTGGAGACGGGGGTTAGAGTATATTAGCGTCTGGGTTAACGAATAGGAACGTGATTTTAGATGGTGGATTTGTCGATCGTTGTTGATTATACCTAGGTGGATTTGGCCCTAGAAGTCCCTTTTAAATCGAAGTCCCCCGCGTTGAGTTGTCGTTACTTTATTTTACGTACATTTTATATTTGCATGTTTACGTTCTTGCATGCTTTTAAATTAGGGTTTCTCACCAATCCACTTATTTACGATCGGCTAGATAATATAACGATAATATAATTACACTACTCAGCAATTGAATCTACAAGGTCCCTGTGGATCGATATCCGGAACCACTGTTCTGCAAAATGCGATACCGTATACTTGCGGTAATTTATACGTGAGGAAAACGCGTATCAGAGCAGCCGTCGGAGGAACTTTCGTTTGCAATTCTGTGTGAATTGCTCGGTTTTGTCTCTTACCCTTATTTATTTTTCTGCATTAATTAAATCACGTTTTATTCTAGGTTAATTGAGCATTAATATTTTATTCTTAAAATATTATGATATGATTGTTGGTTTTGCTGATTGTTGAGTGATGCTGTCGTCGTTTGTTGCTGATTAATGCCATTATAAATTGTTGTTATTAATTTAATTATTTATTGATTCTGTTGATTAAATATATTATATTATATTTTAATTGTTTCTAATAAAATATGAGTATTTTGATTTTGTGTGGTTTGTCTTCTCCGGGCGGATACCCAACAATTTTAATTTCCAATTTTTTTGGGGGTCAAATTGGAATATGTTCACTTCCAAAAGAAAAAAAAAAGGAAAGTTTTACTTCTTAAAAGATGATATTATCCTTCTAATTTACTCTCTATTTTTTTTATAAGACCCTCCCAATTTACTCAAATCCAACAAGAATTAGATCGAAAATACACATTTTGGGCAAAGTACACCGACTTTTATATTTTGAAGGAGGACAGTCTCCTCTTTGTATTTTGAGATGGGAAAGTGGGAAACATGATTCTTTTGAGGAGGCGAAGTGCAATTTGCCCTAAAAATTCTATTCAATAACAGATTTTCAATTTAGCTAATTATTTTGTGTTTTTTTTTTCTTTCTATTTGTCCAATACATATTATTAATACGGTAATGATACTTGGCCAGAATTTGGCCGGCCAGAAAATGGCATTTACGTAATTATGAGAAAAGTAATAAAGCCTATTTACTAATTTACCCTCAAATTATAATATTTGAATTAAAATTGAGGGATTATTTGACAAACCCCCCTCATACCCACTGTACGTTTAAGATGGATCCAAAAAAAATTCTCTTTTTTAAGATAAATCCAAAATATTTTTTATCAATCTAATTTCACTATAATGTCCTTTCTATTTATTTTTTAACCTAACGTTGCTAGACGTTCCTTTCTTCCATTTCTCTTGTTTCTCTCTCTTCTCTCCACAACCATTCTCCACAACCAACCAACGGCCCGACTCTTTCTCTCACCATCGCCGCCCTGCCGGCCCTCATTTTTCTTCCATCTTTCTTTTCTTCACAACCAACATCTCTTTCACTCATCACCACCGCTCCTTCTCCCGCCCATCAAGACAATTAGGATTAATGGTAATTTGCAGATTCAGATCCAAGCCAAGGACGGTTGTTAACGGAGGAGGAAGAGACATTGTTTGCCGGTGGTTTGTGTTGGAAATTGTAGATAAATTTGAAATAGGAATTTTTTTTTTTTTTTTTACTTTGGTCAATTCTTCACATACACAACCCTAAAAGATAGTGAACCAACCTTATGAAACCAACCAGAGGAAGCTTAGCCACGGACCTCTTCAATAAATAAATTACAAAGTTTAATCAACAAAAAGACAAAACAAATGTGAGCCAAATTTCATAGTGTAATAATGGGAACACCAACAGCTTATACAAACAAAGTCATGGGACTTTTGTTAATTGATAAGTTTATAATGGATTTTTGTAATGTAATTTGTTAATTACATAGTGGTTTTTGTTAATTGATAAGTTTATAGTGAATTTTTGTAATAAAATTTGTTAATTACATAGTGATTTTCATAAATTACAGAGTGATTTTCATTAATTACAGAGTGGTTTTCGTCAATTGATAATTTTTTAGTGAATTTTTGTAATAGAATTTGTTAATTACATAGTGATTTTCGTTAATTACAGAGTGGTTTTCATTAATTACAAAGTGGATTACGTTAATATTAACGTGGATTATGATTATTTTAGAGTAATTTTTATTTTAATTTCATAGTGGTTTTCGATAAATTTAGTGGTTTTCGATGAGTTTATTTTATAGTAATTTTTACTTTAATTTCATAGTGGTTTTCGATAAATTTAGTGGTTTCGATGACTATGTAGCTGATTTCAATATTTTGAAAATATGAACCATTTAAAAAAGTGAAATAAAAAAAAAATCAATTTTTGTTTTAAAATGATATAAAAAAACTATTTAAAACAAAAAAGGAAAAAAGATGAAACTTAAACTGAAGCCGTGCGATAGGGGAGAGAATTGGGGATGGTGTGGAGAGAAAATAGGGGGATTTGCATATCTATTAAAAAAATAATGAATTTTTTTAAATAATATAACATGGTAATTTTAGTAATATTAAATAGGGGTATTTTGGATAATTCCAGCCAATTGGATTTATAACAAATATCAATTAAAAAAATGGATTTATTCAAGAAGTCAAAATCCAATGAGGGGTATTTGTCATATAGCCCCTAAAATTTATTCAGTTTCTCTCTACATTTAATTATAAGAGTAAAAAGCAGTTTACCCCCTAAACAAATGCCCATTTTGCACTTTGCCCTCCAAACAAAAAAAATTTGCACGTTCTTATCTAAACTCCAGTTTTTGTTGCACGGTGCCTCAAAATTGGAATTTTCAGGCCATTTTGACCGGATTCTTACCCACGTGCTTTTCGCGTGAGTTTTAAAGGGGTAAAATAGTCTATTCACTTACCTTCTTCATAAATAAAAAAAAAAAAAAAAAAAAAAAAAAAAATTGGGAAAATCTGCAATTGACTGGGAATGGGTTTCCTCTTAGTTTTCTTCCCGGACGAACACCACCAAAATCAAGAACAAAAAACCACCACCGCCGCCGCCATCACCACCACCGCCGCCGCCACCACCAACAAAAGATTCAATAACTTCAATCTTTTCCCAAATTCATCACCACTCAGGCGCAACAATTCGAACCACCACCTCCTAAACAAAGCCCAATCCACAAGCTCCATCTGCTTGCTCCTCCTCTTCACACTCTCCACCCTACCCTCCTCCGCCGCCACCACCGCCGCCGCCCGCCTCTTTACAAGGAATGGGCAATATACCAATTATTTGGTATATTGGATCCCAATTACCCTTCCCCAACAATTATTACTGTCTCTACACTTCATGCAGTACCGGAAATGGCAGAACCCTCACTCTCTCTTTCACCACCAACACCGCCGTTTTTGCTCAGCTCAAAACCTCTGACAATGAGAGTAGAATTAACAAGGGCAAGAAGAAGAACAAGAGCACGGCAACTAAAATTGAAGCACCTGATCCTGGCGGAGCTCCGGCGGTTTCCGGCGGCGGAAGTGGTGGAGATCCGAAAATTCCGCCGCCGAAGGTCGATTCGTGGAGGCTGAAGGGTTTGCCTAAAAAAGTGTTGTCGATTCTCTCCAATTTGCCCCTGGCGATTGCTGAGATGTTTGCTGTTGCTGCTTTGATGGCCATAGGTATTATAATACTGTAATTTTTGTTTTGTTTTTTCTTTTTATGAAGAATGTAAGAGAATAGACTATTTTGTCCCTTTAAAACTCACGTGTGTAAGATTCCGGTTTAAATGGCCTGAAAATTCCAATTTTGAGGCACCGTGCAACAAAAACCGTAGTTTAGGTAAGAACGTGCAATTTTTTTTTGTTTGGGGGGCAAAGTGCAAAACGGACATTTGTTTAGGGGGTAAACTGTTTTTTACTCTTATTATAATTTGAAAGTTCAATGCATTAAATATCATATTACAACTCCAATAATAAACATCAATTCATCCAATCTTCTTTATTTTGTTGTTCTCTACTTTTCTAAAAGGATCGAAATTTTAAATCTTCTTAATGTTTTCATCTTCTTCATGAAACAAGCTTAAATTCTTAAAAAGTTAAACTTCAGATTTTTTTTATATGAAATAAACCTTAAAAGCCTGGAAATATTTTTTTCATTAATTGTTGATTTAATTAATTTATATTACTACATATATAAAATTACTCCCTATCTAAAGGTATATGTGTGATAAATGAAATAGATTACTAATTTACGGATTGGAATTTTATGTAATATTTTTATAATACTTCAAAACATTCATAGATTTTCATTGACACGTGTGATTTCTTAATTATGCTATTATTTTGTAAAAAAAATTATAATCTCTTTATATTTCAATTTTAAAGTTTATAATTACTAAATTACTGTTTCTTATAATTATATATATATATATATATATATATATATATGTGTGTGCGCGCGCGCGCGCGTGTGTGTTTACTTTGACATATAGATTCAAATAATTTATATATAATTGGACAAATTAAATTTTAAACATATAGATAATTTAAATATATATTACTATTTATAAATAGTAATATATATTTAAATTATCTATAAATTAACTTATAAATAATTTATAATTTAATATATACGTTAAAAATAATTTAAATATAAACTATTGATTATATAGATTTAAATAATTTGACATATAGATCACAATTGACTATATACGATTGTAGATCAAATGATACTTTGAATCTAGAGTAGATTGAATGACACATTGATTATATTATATATATATTGATATTACATATTAGATCACAATTGATTAAATTTCAATCCCTTCCTTTAAAATTGAACAAATTTACATATATACTAAGGTACTAGTTTGCACCCTTTTAAGAAATTATAATTACTGTGAAATTATGTCAAAATTTCTATTTTAAATTTGCGACTTATTTCAGATTATCTTTTTTTAATTGCAAATTGACTTATTTTTTGGGGGCGTTTTGTTAAAAAAGAGTAATAATAAAAATAACAGTAATAAAAATACAAATAATAATAGTAATATTATTATAATTAATAATAATAATAATAATAATAATAATAATAATAATAATAATAATAATAATAATAATAATAATAATAATAATAATAATAATAAAAACTATAAGTTAAAAGAAAATAACAGATTGGTAGCTTATAAATAAAATTGTTCTATTTTTTTAGGCACGTTTAGAATTGATTGGTTATTTTAGGCTGACAAATTGAGTAATAGCAGATTAGGAAGATTAAGAGTGAAATTAGGGAGAAAAATTAGGAGGGAAACTTGGAGCCAAAATCATTAAGGATAAAAATGGTAAAACATAAAAGAAAATTATAAAAAAGGAAAAAAGAAAAAATTATGTCCTAATTTCTAATATTAATAATGCTATATTAAAGCATAGTTAAACATGATTGCATCAATATCCATGGAAACTAGCAAACAAGGGTTCAAAAATTCTATTACAATGTTCAAATCTCCATAAGTCAAAAAACAATAAAATTATAACACAAAAGCCGAAAAAAAGCCCCCGAAATCAAGATCCACGATGTCTCGAGTCCCACCAAAAAAAAAAAATCGAAAAATACATAATAATAATTAAAAATAAGTAAAAAAATAATTAAGTTGTCTAATTAATCAATCTGCAAATTAAATTACTAATCAAGTGCAGAAGTGGAAGTAACATAGTAAGCAACAGCAAACATGGCATGAACCATACACAAAATCCCTCCAATAGACAAGAAATGGTGGTGCGTAAATCCACACGACGCTCTCGATTTATGGTTCGATATTATTCCGATCACCAGCATCGACATTCCTACAGCAAGTATGATCCTATCAACATAAACACACACCGGTTAATTAACATATATATTATAAAAAAAAAAAAAATATATATATATATATATATATGATATATGATATACCAAGTGAAAACAAGACAAGCCATAGATAATTGTTTAGTAGGAGAAGCTTTATGAATCTCTTCTTGAGTGCAAGCACTACATCCTCCAAGCAAGTTTGCAAGAACATGTGCTATTCCGAGGATGCTTGCAGCCGCTAAACCTAGTACATACGCGTCGTGACTCGGTTCCTTACACTCGAATATCCATAGCCTCAAATGCTTTTCCTATAATTATTAATCATCGAACAAACAAACAAACATTATTATTAGTCGAAAAAAAAATTAAAAAAAAAATTGATTGTTTTGTAGTCACCTCGTTTTGAGCTGCTTCGGCTCTGATCCCAAGAACTCCGGCAATAATGTCGAGAGATACGATCAAAAGACAAGCGAAAATGCCGATGAATTTGCCCATTTTTATTTATTTATTTTGAGGGGGGATATAAGTTGTCTTAAGGGACAAGAAGAAGATATATAAATAGTGAAGAAGTGTATCTATGTATGTATGTATAGGTGTGTGGAAGTGTGATGAGATTTAGATGATGCTTGGAAAAAAGCTTCTTTTGTCAATAGTGTGGTGACTTTATTTTTTTTTTACTTTTTTGTTTACTTTTTGAAAAAAAAAAAAAGAATTCCAACCTTTGGATTCTTTGCTTAGGGGTAGAAGAAAAGTAGGGTATAAATCCAACTAAGGAACAGTGTGGCTACTGCAGTAAAGCTATTCTCTTGCATATGCATTACATTTTTTTTATAGTCTTGGTGAATTGTTATAAAGTAATTTTGGAAATGTTTTTTTATTTAAATTGGATTTACATGGTATTTGCAAAAGTTTTTAAAATTATATTATATGTTTTTTTTTAATTCATAGTTTATTTTTGGGGTGTTTCTACATACAGTTAAATCTCTATATATTAATACAGTCGGATTTAGCAAAATTTTATTAATTTATTGTATATTAAATTATCGAGGTTCTACTGTACAACATTTACTTGGTTTATAGTATGCTGCACTGGATGAACATCGGATAGATCTTTACCATTCATATAAGCACACAAACACACAGATACCAAAATTATTGCGTGTAGGTCAACAATAAAAATTTATCTAAAAACAAAACTATCAGCAGCCACCGCTGTTCCGTTGTCTTCTTCCCCATTTGTTCTTCTTCTCCGTTTCTTATTATTTTTAATTTTATATTTTTCATAATTTCTTTTTTCTTCCTACAAATGCATTTTGATACCTCATGCAAAGAACAAGGTTTTCTAAATTTCTTTTCTTTAGTTATGCAACTTCTTTTTATTTCTCATGCAGAGAACAAGGTTTACGAAGATACCGTTCATGAAAACACGAACCAAGTTTACATTTCTACGCATACTTAGAATTTTCGCAAAAGTTTTAGGAAAAAAAAAAAAAATGAAAGATCCAAGACTCCGAAGTGTTTTCAAATCGGAATGAATTTAGAGGCACCGGAATTTCCTTTTTCTGTTGCAGAAAAAAAAAATCGGAATTTTCCAAAAGGGTACATTCTAATCATATCCGTTCGACATACAAAAAGTGGCCGATTTTTAAATTAAAAGGAGAGAGAAAAGAGTAAACACTGAACTATAACTATAAACCAAAGAAGGAATACAAATTACAAAAAAAAAAACCTAAAAAGAATGTTTAAAGACAACGTAGCTCTTCTATACACAAGAATTAGATCACAAACAAATAACGCCACCTGATTGGTCAATCACCGTTGACTAACAATGGTGTGTGTTTGACCAAATCTTCTTCTTCTAATGAGAGGGGTACTTCTATTTTCTTCTAATTGTTTTTTTTTTTTTTAAGAAAAGAAAAAAAAAAGAATAATAATAAATCACCTATCCCACATGGCCTGATAAATCGGAGGTCTGTGCTTTAACCATTGTACCATCTCCTTGTCAAGTTGTCCCTTCCGTAAAACCGCATCTAACATCGGACTTCCAACTACTTTCACTAAGCTCTTGAACGACCATATTCGATCCCTCGGCCAAGGTCTCTGTGGCTGCTTTTCCTGCCATACGAAAAAACAAAAGAAAATTATTATTTAGTTTAATTGTGACACATATTGGAAGCCAAACAAGCCCTTATTCTTACCATTCTCGAAAGCATAAATTTGACTGTTCTTGGACCGTACACACGTTGTCGTGAAGGCTTCTGTACTTTGGCATAGAAGGAGCCAACATCGGGTAAAGACAAGCAGCCTCGACTTGCCTTGGCTAAAGTAGAATCCGGTTCTGCGTTTTGATCGTGCCAAAATATAAGCTGTCCTAAACAATACGTCTCGCCGTACGTCTTGCAATACTCGTGAACACCTGAACCTAATCTATCTGCATATTTTGGACCGACGTCTAGTGGAGTTATGTGGACAGGTGGCGAAGTTACTTTCTTGTATTCCTGTAACAAAATTTTAAATAAATTCAATCACAAGAAACAAGAAACTAAACGAAAGCGTATCTTGATTGTTAATCACCGAAACAAAAAAAAAAAAAAAAAAAAAACAAAAAAAACAAAAAAAACAAAAAACAAAAAATAATGGGTACTCACTGTTACTCTGAAAAAAGATTTCGTGTGAGCATATATGTGTATTAAGTCAGCAGCTGCATCGTGCCGACTTTTATATGTACATGGAAGGTTCCGGACCTCATCCCTCAACCTGTAACGTTAATAAAAACGGGATTTTTTATATTAAATTAAATGGGATATATGTGCGCAATGAGCTAAATATTCAAATGAATTACCATAATAAAGATTTCTGAAGATTGATCTCTCTATCATTAGAATCGGAAGGGTCGTGTGCATGGATCTTGGCTTTGAGGTCTCTCAAAGCAACGTCTTCCATATGAGGAGCCATGCACTGTATAAGTTCCTCGACGAATGACTCTTCTCCTTTCCATAGATAAGAAGCTGCTGCTTCTGTGCTAAGCTTTTCCAATGGAGGTGGTGCTTTTTTCGGGTCACCGAATACACATCTCATAACATACCTCACCTGCGTTCATATATTCCGATTTTAGTTGCATTAAAATAAATGGAGGGAATATGTTAAGAAAATCGGCTATTACCTTGTCGATAGTGAGAGCCAAATTTTGAAGCCTCTGATTATACACACCCTCAGCCTGTAGCAGTTCAAAAAAGTTGATCATATGTCCTTAACAATACATCTATCTACCAATACACACACACACACACACACACACACACACACACACACACACACACACAGAATATACCTGAATTTCAGCATCACTTTTTTCAACTTCGAGGTGTATTTCAGCAAAATATCTCTTTTTCTCATCTAAGTTATGCCTAAGAATCTCATCGGGGAGTTTCGTTCTCTCGAAATTAATAAACCTCACCTGACATTATAAAATACGAATTATCAGGAATTGTCCTGAAAAAAAATTGAGCTCAAAGCAAAAGCTAAAGAGAAGAAGGCATAATAATACCAATCGAGCCGTATAGGCAATCAGCCAATCAGGCAAGCCACCAAGCAAACAACTCCCAAGTCCAGCTTTACCAAGATCGATATAATCTTCTTCAGATACCGAATTCACTTCGCATGCCTCGAGCAGCAAACGAATCCGTTCAAGTAATCCATGATGCTCTTTCAGCACCTAAATCCCAGAAACACCCTTCGTCAGAATTTAAAAAACCAAACCATCTATCGGAAATGGAGATTAACCAAAATAACATAAAGTCCGAATTTTTTAAAATGAAAATAACTAGTGGATTACTCCGAATCGTGTACCTTCTGGAAAGCCCCTTCACCTGTTAGATTTAGATAACTCCCACGGCAAACCTGGTTGCCGCATAAACAAACAGAAGCCTCGTACTCTTCTTTACTCTGCAGCCAATCAATAATCAATAACAATTACAAAATAAACAAATAAAACCTCTCAAACTTAGCCGAGGATTCACGTGCACTCACCTCAGTAACGGAATTGTAGTCAAAGGTGACCTCTTCACCGTAAGCAATTGGTCTCACAGAATATATACCAATCTGGTACTGACCATCAACAGCAGTGACCCTGTTCCACAATCATCAAGAAATGGATAATGTTTCGTTATCTCTATACATCAATCATAGAAAAGAAGCTGGAAAAAAACAGTAAATAAGCACAAAATATCGATAAATCTTATCCTTTTCAGTAAAAAGCTTTCTTCAGCACTAAAAGAGGACAAGAGTACTTACTTTGCTTCACAGTTGGGTCTGCAGGAGTGACAAATCCGACTAGCATAATTTGCCTTGTGCATTGCATCAACAACAACTAGATCATACCCATCCGCATCACCCTGCGTTCAAAGATTCCAATGAGCCATATATCCCAGACACTATAGAGGTGACAGATAAATACAGATCACACAAGGCAGCAAATGACGCTGCTCGAGATTTAATACATCGAGATTTAGAGGACTCAAAAATCCATTAACTCGGAAAAGTGGTTACCGTTATAAAACTATTTAGATGTACTTCAAAACTTGGGGGATTTGGGAATTTATAATTGCGTTTAAAAAGTATACCCGCAAGACAATAAGCATTATGTTCTTTTCTATCAACTTCAAACTTATCCATAAGAGGCTTTCCTAATTCTTACTAATTACAAAGCGAGCCATTTTATTAAAAATAAATAGGAACGCCTACAGCAGTACTGCTTCAGAGGAAACAGCAGGATCATCAAACATGATTTACAAAAGGGCATTGAATAGACTCATATAATCAGTATAACATACCTTGGGCCTCTCAAGATATATGTTGTAGAACTCTGGTGCTGGATCCTTACTATTCTTCTGCAAAGCACGGATGCCGTCTTGTTTTTCGAACCATTTCCATGTTGGGTAAACCTACAATTCCGGAAAGGACAAGGTCAGCAAATCTTGGAGCATGTTCTCTGCATACAGGTAGACAAGCAAAACAACGAGAAATATAATCTGATAACCTAATCAGCAATATCAAGGAGCAATGAAGATTTTTTTTTGCATCACTTGCAAGTGGGACTAGACATTAATAAGCTAGATTTGGATCAGAAATTAGAGATGTATTAAGTTTCAGAAAAGAGACGAATCTAATAGTAGAATCTTCAGAAGACCTCAACTAGCCTGATGACCACATAAATGTTCTCCCCCACCATGCAAAATGTGCATCATAAAAACCCCTTCACCACATAGCCGAAAGAAGAATATTTGAATTGGTTACTCTAATATATCTAGTTTGTATCAAAAAGCAATGAAGCTCCACGTGTTCCTAGACGTTTACGAACGAATAACAGATGCAACACTACGGAAGTTCCGAGATGCTATGGATCTGCATCATTAAGAACTTCTCAACCAATGACTAGATATTATTCCTGTTCCAAATTCGCAAAATATTTAATACCCACCCAAAACCCCAATCTCCAACTGATAATCCATTAAAAGAAAAAAATTAAATAGGCCAACGGCTCAAATAACTAAATCAAAAAAAGCAGGCAATAGGTACTAGGAATGTAAAGAAAAGCATATGGAAAAGAGAATTGTCGAATATGATAAGTCTGTTATTAGTATTATCATATTAATTGAAGTAAACCTCTCAGCAGCAACCAGTGAAATCAGAATTCATCGAAAACAGCATTAATAAAGCCATAATCATTCACTATCTTGGATTGGTCTAAGAGAACATGACAAGCATTACCTCTCCCAAAAATTCAACAACAAAATCATCTTCACTGAAACCACCTTCTTTGTTGCAAACAACTCCAAGCCCCTATCAAAAGAACAATGTCAGATGGTAAGAACTAATAGAACAAACTCACACACATAAGAAATAAGAATTGACATCTAATAATACCAACTGTAACATTAAATAACTGACCTTTCTATAAGCAACATAATTGTCCTCTGGACGACTATCAATGGCCTTCAGCATAAACCGACAGAGAGACATTATCCTTCTATCACTGTTCTCCTCTGCAGTTTCTGATATCTCTTCGAATACAGACCGCAAAGGGTATACCATAGGAGTGTTTCCAGAACCAGTAAAGTTCCTCACTTGCTTGTTGAGAGTACGAAGCAGAACTTCTTCAATGAACAAATGTTTATCAACAAGCGACCAGTCAGATTCCTCTGGCATGGAATCAAGAAGAAGATTATGGGTATATGGATCTATGCCATAAACTTCTTGTTCAATCACCTCATCCCCCACGGATTTTCTAGGTTTGAAATCCTTAACCTCGGGAATTTCCATGTCAGACTCCTCAGTGCCATTCTTTTGTGCATTAAGCTTCTCAGCATAATCATCAGGCAAAGAAACCTGCATTTTTCTTCTAACTTCCTCTTCATCTGCTACAACAACGTAGTGATCTATAACTTCGTACTTTCTTGTCACAGGGGGGACAAGGCTTGCCTTTGTCATTCGAGCACCCCACTCACGCTCATCGGCCAATGAATCGAACCCGTCATCAGATGTAAAGATTGTCGCCTCTCTTGACTCTTCCATAGTAACTACCGATGTTGACTCCATGTCACTCTCTGTATCTGAAGCAGTACTTGCGCTGTCTGCATTACTAGCGTCAGAAGATTTGTCAAAGTCGTCAGATGTGTCACTCCCCGAATCGAAAGATTTTTTGTTCAACTTGGATAATCGCCTTCTGATTTCTCTGTCAGAAGCAAAATCTCGAGAATCAGAAAGTCCATGCATGAATAGAGAGCCATTGCTTCTATATGACTGCTTCCTTTCAGACGCCTTAGTGAGGTTCTTCTTATACTTCGAAGAAGTAGATGAAAACCCTGGAGGTGAGTCTTCTTTCCATGATTTCATAATGTCCTCTCTTGCATAAGCCAACTTTGAACCTTTATCCAAACTTGTAGCAAGTTTAATGAATAATGAGACAATGCGATTCACATCTCTAGCATCACCCCGGTTTTTTATCCTGAAATCACATAATAATCATAACTCAACAAAAGTCACTAATTCAATATATAAATAATAGAAGCATGATTTGATTGTTACAGTAAAAATTGTCTCTTCTCGAATCACAACACTACTTCATTCCCAAATCATTCACCCAACACACATTCCTCCAGAATATAATTAAAATATCCCTCTAAGACGAAACAAAACACAATCCAAGTTATTCATGAATCAATGGAAGCAAACATGGACACAAAATTGTTAACTGGATGTTATAACATGACTTACTACAATTTGGGCCAAAAGTACTATTTTATACTTTTTAAAGTTCTGAAAGAGCACTGAAACCAATCAATATGTAGCATGAAAGGGAACAACTCTTGGTCATTCCTGAGAAATATAATGGAGAAATCTCAGAAATGAAGTGATGCTCAATTCGTTGATCAATCAAGAGGTTTGTCGCCAGTCCTTATGGTTACATATCATTTACAGAATCGATAAAAAGTACTCGTTGTAAGAAAGATCCATACATGCACAGATAAAGTCCAAATGACAACTTAAATAATCTGCTGCAGGAGAGTGCACCACTACCAACAGGAGGCAGGGTAGTGCATTTTAATATTCTCTGTATTAATGCATCGTATCAAAGCTATGCAGTTGGCAAAAATTAATGTAAGAGATAACTTACTTAATTGCATCGCGACACATACGACTGATATCCTCTTTGATAGAGCTCAAGCCACGAGTGGAATAATATCCATTTCTCATTTTTTCTTCAATCTCAGAAACCTGATAAATGAAGAGAATATGATTAATATGTTGAAAGAGATTGACTGCATATAATAAACATAGCTGAGTAGAAGATAACCAAATGAAATCGTGCTAGCAAATACCTTAGGCACAAAAAACTGAAAGGTGTTCTCACTCATGATGTCATGTAGACCTGTAGCAATATATTCCTCCATTCTCTTATACCCATTTCCAGTCTTCTTAACAGCCAAGCGCCTTAACTGAGCATCCCTAGATAGAATGGACGAAGACTTACGAGCATCAAAGAGCTTGGACCGTTTGTATAAGCTTCGACGAAATAACTGATTTGCAGAATCCCTCTTATCTGAACTCTCTAAATATTCTTTCAGTCCAGTGGAGTCATCCATCCGGTTAGATGCTGATGAACTCCTGTCAGTTAAGTGACTAAGGCTCCGAATTTTTAAATGGGAGGCACGATTTTTGACCCAATTAATATTAGGAAACTTCCACACCAGATCTTCAAACTGAGTGCAACCTCTAATATCTATAGATGACAAAAAAGGTAATGATTGAAGGAGTTCCTCAAGCATGCCAGAAGTGAAGCCAGTACAACCACGTAAAACTAAGGAAGTAATCTTTTCTTTCTTGTAATCGCTCTGCAGATTATAATTTATGTTAGAGTTGCAATACATCAAGTAACAAAAACGCTTCATCTCACTTCCAGTGAAATAGAATTAACATCAAATTACAAATATATCCTTGAGGTTTAGCTCACAAATACCCCCCCTTGAGGTTTGTTTTTAATTTACATACCCCCACCACCCTCAGGTGCAACTTGTACATTACAAACAAATGTCATGGTGCTTTTTGTAATTTACAAAATAGAGGGCTTTGCAAACTTCAAGGCTTGTTTTCTTTTCCATGATTTAACTAGAACTATTAAGCACAAAATAAAAAGAAAAAACAAGCATAACTTACCAAAATTTTCAAGAGTGCGGAATCAGTGGAGTTAGGGGCCATGACGCAAAAGTCAACCTGTCTACATATATCTTTGTACGACGAGGCCACTGACCGCCAATGCTTGCAAGTCAAAGCCGCGTAAAAAAGGGACTTAACATCACCTCTAAGAAAATGAAACACCCGTGCTAGAATATTGCCATCAAGCAGATCCCAGCTTCCCCTACCGATTTCAGAATCCAATCCATCTCCTTTACTGAAGGTAAGCTGACCACACAAATCATCAAATTCGCTCTCATGATTCTGAAAATTTAGCATGTTATCTTCCATTCCATACTCCTCTTCAATCTCATCTATCCTAGCTCTTTTGCTGCGGAAGTGATCTGCAAAATAAACATAAATCAGAGAGACTCTCATAAATCAGCTAGTAAGCTTAAGACGCGTAATAAACAAACTATCAAATCCACCACGTGGCGGAAGTAGAGTGGGGAATGGAAACAGGCAAACATTATTGCTGTTATCTTCTTTCTCTTTCCTTTATTTTACTTTATTTAGTTTTTCGGTCTTCCAAAAGCAGAGGGGGGAATGGTGGTGATAAAAGGTACATCAAAAGAGTGAATAGATCATTGCATGAAAATTTAAAAAAAAATTAATACCTGAATGGTAGATATGTTGTTCAATCTCTTTCTTCGGTTGTCTGGCACTGATCCAAGGATCAAGGACTTCATTTATGGCTGCAGCAAATTCACGACCCTTGTATGACTTCATTATCAATTCATGAAGCTTCCCCCGAGTATATCCAATAAATTGTGGATGTAAGCCATGGAAACTACTCGATCCTCCACTCAATACAGCATCACTTTCTTTCGAATGAGAAGTAAATCGAGTGGCAGTATTCTCATGCTCCAAATTTCCAGAATCTTCTGAGTGAATAGTAACTGGAACCCAAATCTTGTCTCGTTTTCTGAAAACACTGCTATTTTTCTGAATGAGGCCTTTATCTGCCATTACTTGCAGCTCTGAAAATGATAAAGGTCCTCGTTCATGCCCAGCACCATCAAGGAAGTACCAGTCACCCAAATGCAATTTCAACTCATCAACTTTGCAGAGACGATCCTTTGGTATACTTAGTGTTTCACTTTTCTTACTAGAATCCTCTGAGTCTTGTTCGTGGGCACTCTTCAACTGAAAATCTTCAGATGACCTCCTTGTATCATGAGTTGTCGAATATGGTCGTGAAGACCTTGAAGAAAATCTTTCCTTTCCTCTAACTTTTACACGAGGTTCAGACACAAACGAGCCATGGTCCTTTACCACACACGCATTTATCCTAATAACGGGCAGCATCAATCCTCTTACTCCCTTGAAAAGAGCAGATTTAGTTTGGAGATTCAACTCATCAGGAGAGGTAAAAGCCCAAAGTGGAAGGTCAAGCCTTCTGCTCTGAGAAGGATAGTACAGTTCATCCTTTTGCTCCCACCGAGGGTCATCAAGGCCAGACTTGGGCATCTGACACAAGGGATAGCCATCATTTAGAACAAGCTTCCGGTTCCAAGATCTATCTGGAACAGCTTCGTCACTCCTTATCCAATCACATCCCTTACATGCCCATTGGCTAGAATAAATTTCACCAGTTTCACTAAAACCAAGTATGCTATCCTTCTCAGACGAGGCAATCATGGTGGGCCTTGATTCTTCAGTGTCTTTGTATTGAAGTTCAAAACCACTTGGCCTACCTTCAACACCATTACCTTCGCAATACTCTTCCATGTCCTGGTAGTGCCAGGTATGACCTGTGAATGCCCCACAAGTATTACTTAAATAAGCGGAAAATGTATTTGGAAGACTGAAATATAGTGGTTTGACTGCAAAGACTACATAATACCCCTATTCAACTCAAAAGGAAGTAAACATGGCACATATACTGAGATTTGCTTCCTCAATTCTATGAGGATTTTCGAACAAGGATTGCATACCCATAGTAACAATTCAATACCACTTGTTTGGATACTTTCCAATTAATATGAACTTTTCAAATCCCCTGGCAACCATTCTAAGTAATATGATTCCGGATCATAATTGAGATTAGAGCCATCTTACATACTTCGCTCTATATTCTTCTAATAGACCCAACTACTTCCATTCAGAAACAACCTTAGCAAACTCAAGTACTGAAGTAATGTAAAAGAAATCTGTTATCTCAAAAATCAAAATCTAAATAATGATGTTACAGTGCATAATCTGAATACATCGGAGGATAGATGTTGGTGCAAGCATTAACAAGAAACCCAGAGAGACCCGCCATCAAGTGGTCATTCATACATCCACCTTTTTGGGGTGCATGGTGTAATGGTCATTTATAAGAATCTAACTTCATGGATATAATTCAGAGACCTAAAGCAACCATATAACATTAGTTATTAGGCCACTCCAAAACTATCGGCTAACAAATCAGCTTTAAATAAACGCATTGGGCCGGGTGAAAGAGACTGATGATAACTGGGATCTCACAATAACATTAAATAAAAGTACCTTCTTCAATTTTTCGGCTTCTTTTCCACTCTCCATGCTCAACTGTGATTTGCAATACTTCTAAAAGAAATATATCAAAGACAGAAGATTCAGCATTAAATAAATAAATTGAGGGCTAAAATAAACTCAAATTTTCAAGTAGAGAGGAAATAAACTTTTTTAAAGATTTACTGTACAAGAATCGATGCGTACCAGTAAGCATGTCAATTTCCTTGCCAGGAATTAATGCTACACCCTCCAAAAACGCTCCAACTCTGTCGTCAATACGGAGATCTTCTACAGGCTCAGAAACAGAAGAATTCTCCTCAGAGCAGAATATCAAATTTGAAGAAGGGACCAAGATTTCCTCGTCACCAGATACACCATTACAGTTATCTGCTAATACATTACCAGGTGCCTCAGGGGGGCAAACAAGTTGAGTAACTGTGTCTGGAACGACAGAATGGTGATTCAAACTAACCAATGGCGAAGCCGCATTTTCAACAGTTACCCACCTGTCACTGTCCACGTGTTTGATCAAGTGATCCGACACAAGATATCCCTCCTCAACAAGTGTCTTTAGATCACCCAATTTGGTGGGACCGCGTTCAACACCAAAGTGATCCAGGTAATACCACTTCCCTGCAACAACTGCATCTGCCACAATAGGGACATGCGGGGGCGTATTGCATATATCCATATCTTCTTCCATGCATGCTGGATCTTCAATAACTCCATTTTCTTGAGAAGATTCTATACCGTCGTACGCACGATTTTTGGAGTGCTCCTCGACGTGATGGCTAGCAGTTTTATCAGGTGAGATATTTCTATCTGGTGATTCTTTAGCTAAGAACTGGGATTTCCTTCCGCTGGAATCTTTCATCGGAATATTCTTTCCCTCTTGCCTTTTGCTTCCACCCGTCCAATTCGTTTCCCGACTGTCACTATGCCTTGTTCGATCACGTGGCGACCTATCCAAGAAAGTTGGAGACAGATCCCTACTACCCTCGCAGTTTCTGCCATGATCGACATAACCAGGGCTTTGATACTTGTTGTCATAGTGAGAGTTTCGGCCATGGTTGCGGGCCCGATTGAGTGGTGACCGCTCAGAATGATGCCTTTCAGAAGGAATATTCCGCGATGAAGAAGAAGAAGAAGCAGGGGTCTTATATGGCCTTTCGACATTCCTGCCAGAATAGTGGTCCGACTGGAAACCAGAACGGGCCCCATCTTCAGAAAGCTTCCGGTTTTTCGAACCAGAGTAGTCATCATAGTCAACACGGTACTTTCTGTCATTACTATCTGAATCATTACCATGACGCTTTAACCGGTTATTGAAGGGATAGTCTCTTGCATGGCCCTTACTATTCGAAAAGTCATTTTTCAAAGAGCCTTCTTCCCCAGCTATTTTCGAACCGGCCTTTTGAGTTTTCTCACCTTCATATCTGGAAGAAAACTTTCTGAAACGCTGAGTGCCAGCATTTCTGCCGAATTCTTTCTCATTTGAATACTTACCTGATGAAGGTGGGGTCCACTCGCGGTCACCTTTCCATCCTTTGTCTTTACCAGAAGGTGGCGACCAATCACGTTCAGCTTTCCAACCTCTTTCCCTACCTGAAGGTGGAGTACGTTCAGAGTCGCGGTCGAATTTCCACCCCCTTTCCTTTGGAGAAGGTGCTATCCATGCACGGTCGTTTTTCCATCCTTTATCTTTAGCAACATCGTACCTTCGTGGCTTCGAGTAACCATATTCATCGGCTCTGTTTGACCACCGGTCAGGAACAAACTCACCTTTTTCCAGCTCGTCTTTGGATGAACTCCAATGATTCTTCTCGAATTCACCGCCACCCTTACGCCACTTGCCAGGTACAAATTCGCCCTTCTCAATCTCGCTCTTGATCTCGTATTTTCTTGCAGGTGGCTTTTCAGGAACAAACTCGCCATTCTCGAATGGCAGAGTCCCTAATTCACCCTCCTCGACTTCGTCTTTACTGTTTTCATTAGAAAAATCACCGTTACCTTTCTTCTCATCGACATCTTTAGTTGAACTGCCAAAATTCTTCGAGCCCGACTTGTTTCCCTTGTTCTTTTTCAGCTTCATTTTTTTAGGATTCACTTTAGCCATTTTGATGGGAGAATTGGAAGGAGAAGAATTGACGTTAGCGTTGCCATTTGTCTTTCCACCGCAAATTGAAAACTTGTCCATAACATGCTGTGAAGGCACGCATGCAACACCGCCATCGCCCATGGAATGCCCCAAAATGAATCTTTTTTAATTGAGAAAACACCGCTACACAAACCCTAATCCACTTCTTCCCCGGGGCTATCTATGCTCATACTGTTGTCCTCCTCGTAGTAAACAGCCTTCAAAATTCCTCCTTCCTCCAAAACCCACCTACAAAAACAAAGAAAAAAAAAAATCAATCCAAATTAACAAACCCTGGGCCAATCAAAAAACCACAAAATTCTCGAGAAAAAATGTAGTAGGGCTTTTGAATTCGGAAACAAAAAACCAAAAATCAAAACAAAAAATTCCAATTGCCCGAGTTGAATGAATGACCGAAACATCCAACGCGGAAACGGTTAAGATGAAAATGGCGAAGACTAATGGAGGTAAGGAAAAAATCTGGGTTGGCGCTAGGGTTTTGAATATGAAGACTTACGAGTTGGGGAAAAATTGCCGGAGGCGGAGGTCGGCGCGTGGGATCGGAGAAGTAAACGAGTTTAGTGAGTGGAAACGGAGAGATTGGGGATAATTCAAAGGGAATTACAGAGAGAGAGAGAGAGAGAGGATTAGAGAGAGAAAGAAGACAGCGGATCGATTGATGAGAGAAAGAATAGCTGAAGACGAAATCTCTGTAAATCGGTTTATTTTGATTTCTCCTTTTTCTTTCTTTTTTATATAAATAAAATAATATAATAATATTTTATTTTTCTGCAAATTCTTGCTTAGTAGTTTGTTTATAAAGGAGTTGAGCCTCAGGTATTTGGGCTTTTGGTCAAAATAAAAACCTAAAAAAAGTGATCGTTTGAGTCTTTTGTTTTCCGATGTTGGAAATCGGAACGGAATCTCCGAATTTCGTCGATGTACGCGTAAATTTTCCGATTTTGGAATATTATTAATCTCGTTGAGAATTTCGAACACGATTCGGAATATTCCGTATTTTTCATAACGTTAACCTTATGGTGTAGATATTATTCTGAAACAAGATTTATTAATTTGAATTTCTGATTTTTTTTTTCTATTTGTTGTTGCGGAATTAGAATTAGTTTTTTATTTTCGAAAAATTGAATTTTATTTAAAATGTTAGTTTTGATTCGATCCATCCGATATCTCTTGTCTAAAGTATTAATATTGTCAAAAGTATTTAGAGTTAAAGTAAAATGACAAATAAGAGTTAAAGTAAAATGACAAATACGATAAAAAAGAAAGAGTAATTTGATTTCACCCTCAGATATGTTTGCTACTTACTCAAAAAAAATGTTTAGCTACAAACTAGAGGACACTAAATTTACCACCAAAAGGATGAACGTGTAAGAAGATTCATAGTTGAGGGTGCTTGTAATTACCCAAATATAAGGGGGGTTTCGTAATTTGACCTTACCTCATGGATATGTTGTAATTTATCTTAAATATTAATAAATACGTCAAATAATAAATTTAATATTTAGTTACTTATTTAATCGGGCATACATCAATGTAAACCTAGTGAGCTAAATAAAGTAGGCTACAAACTTTTTTAGTTTAATAAAATGGTTAAAATTCGGTCCAAGTCACTGAACTTAATTCAAGTAACATCAGGAGGGTGTTTGACTAAGTTTACAAGGTTCCAGAAACAATATAAAAGTTTTTTAATAGGTTATGAGCTCCTAAAATATGTTTGGTATTTTTTTCATAAAAATTTTAAAACTTTAAAAAGAAACTATTAGAAAGTTTATAAGTAGATTTTAAAAAAAAAAAATTGAGTCATCGTGCTTGGGAATTGAAAGTCATAAATACATGGTGTCCATGAATCAATAACATAAATGGAATTGAAAGTCCAAGATATATAGTGTTCATGAATCAATAGCATATACTAGTATTAATTTGCGCATTCCTTTTATTGAAGGTAAAGACGAAAATAAGGTGTAACAAGATTTTCTTTGAGGTAGATTTTTAACCCAACTTGAAGCACAAAGATTGAATGTCATATGAATCAAATATGCATGAATCAATGAACACTGTTCACAACATTAATGGTTTGAGTTATCTAAAATTTAAAATGTAATTCATTCATGCGTAATTTTGTCATCTGACAATTTGACATCCAAAGATGAAGCTCAAGACATAAAAAGAAGAATTAGGTCTTTGCACCTAAGCTTAAATTGGTCGGGTGAAATTAGAAATTGTACTTCACACATGAGAAGAAGGTTTCTTTCGTTTAAGCCATGAGACATGGCTTTAGAAGGAGGAGTAGTGTAATGGTATTAAACTTTTTTTTAGTTTTCTAAAGAAGTTAAACGGTGGATTTTTGAGGTTTATAAGATATTTCGGCACTTTTGGCTTCAAATAAGGAAGATGTCGTGCGATGTCGTTTTGAGCAACTCCATGGAGAGGATCAGACACGCGATCACTATTTCAAAGCTGCATAAAAGGGGAGTTTGCTCAGCTTGATCAACAAGTCATTTCTGAGTATTTTATAGTTAACTAATTTGATTAAAGTACCTTAACTTTATCATATTGGAACGATCAAATTTGTTCGTTCTCAATATTGAAAAACCTAGTTTGGTTCGAATATTCAGCAATATACTTTAACCATTAGCCAAACCTTATCTCATCTGAGTTTTGTTTTCAAGTTTTGTACAAATTCTTTCTAGATTCATAACAAATGATAGAGTATTAAGCGGCTGGAGAGAGTGATCCGACTTGGTGAAACGTGAATATAGAAGTTAGGGATTTAGAGTATACGAGTAAATTAAAAATAGGGTAAATTACAACCACCTCCTGAGGTATGGTTAAATTACGAAAAAAAACCCTCATGTTTGGATAATTACAACTACCCCATCAACTATGAATCTTCTTACACATTCACCCTTATGGTGTTAAATTCAACATAATCTTCTAGATTTCGTGGAATGTTCTCTAGTTTGTACTCTTTTTGTGCAAAAATGTAGTTTCCAATTCACCATAATTTGATGTATACAAGCCAAAAAATACATTTTATGATCAACTTGCTTCAAAATGTAGAGCTAAAATGGAATAAAAGAAGGTACAAAATTAAGAATATTCCATATAATTTAGAAGATTCCACTAAATTGACACCGGAAGGATGAACGTGTAAGAAAATTTATAGTTGATGGGTGGTTGTAATTATCCAAACATAAAAGGTTTTTTTTCGTAATTTGACTATACCTCAGGAATGTGTGAAATTTACCCTTAGGAATAAAACCAATTAAATTGTGTTTGATTTAAGGATCACCTATCATATATTACGGTATTACCCCTAAATGTTTTTAATACTTGGAATAAATGTATACAAGAGTTGATGGTTTGGGCTCCACGATTGAGGGCCCAAAATGATACGGTTTGTTTTGGGCCATTGGTTCTCAAAAACATTGTTGACCACATGAACAACATATTAAATTAGTTTATACTTCATAGTACTATGCAAATAAAATAAAATAAATTTAAACTCATTCAATAATATTTTTATCTTTACTAAAATATTTTTCACGTAAATAACATAAGAAACATAATGATAGTGGGAAATAAGTTTGCTCTTTGTATGTAAAATAATCAAATGACGGTCAAGGCACACTTGAACCCACGAATGAAAAGGCGCGCTCAAGTTGTCGTCGCTGCACGTTCAGGGATTCCACAAGCCCGTACGCACCAAGCACGCGCCCTGCCGTATGCAATGCATGAGAAGGTACATCATTGTCCGTCCAAACGCAATGCAAGATGCATAGCATTGGACAAACAACAACAACAAGTCCAACCGAACATACTCCGCCAAGCACAATTTCTTTGCAGTCTCGTTCATTTCGAGTTGTAATAACTCCACGTTCTTGTTGCATTTTTTTTCTCTTGAAAACTCGCATTGTTAATGAGAAACAAAAATTTAATTTTTAAGGTCTTAAGTTTAAAATTACATGAATATTCCTTGAGTTTATTGTTAGCTAATATTTAGTTTTTTTTTTTTTTTCATCATTTGACTTTTTATAAATTGATTATATGAAATTTAACTTCATCTCGTGTTTATTCATAGTACTTTAGTAAAAACAAAATATTATTTTTCAGTGTGAAATCTTTTTTTTTTTTTCAGTTAAAATTAAACTTTATGGGAGCGATTCGTAATATTTTTTAAAAAAATATGAGGTTTCTATAATTTTACATAAGGGTTAATTTATTTATTAAAAAGGCACAATTATTTAATAATTAATTTGTTGCCCAACATTCTCTGGCACAGCTAATTATGATGTGGGTTTGTGTTTATTATGAGAATAGTTACCAATTTATAAATATAGATAATATCTCTATTGATATATTTAGACTCAAATTTATTCATACTAACCTAAGCCAATTAATTTTTTTTTTTTTTCTGAATTTTCTAGATGTATTTTTTGGTTGACAGATTTTTAGACATTTAAAATAAAAATTAACAGCTCATATATTTACATTATTAATTTATACAATATAATTAAAAATACAATAAAAAATTATTACAAAGAATCAAATTGTTTCATTTATAAAAATGGTCATAACAAACTGAATCACTGACAAAATATTAAATTAATTTTGGTCCACAATTCAGTTGTAAAAGAATGAGTCATAAATCATAATAATCGACAAAAAGAAGTAAAAGAAAAAATAAGTAATGGGTCCAAACTACTACATCTACATCTAAAATAATCATATTTATAATTTAACACTCATAATTAGTGATTGCAAAATATTTTGGTCCACCTGAGGTAAACATGAAAATTTAATAATTCATTAAATTTATAGAATAATAAATACATGAAAGTTCGTATAAATCTCGCGCAATATAAGCTAATAACTTCTTAATATAGAGTAACACGTATCCTTAAAATTTTGTCCGTACAAATATAAAATTTCCCAAGACCAAACACATTGAATGAACGAGAACAACACACATAAAATACAAACACGAAAATAACATACCATACCAGTCCCTCAAGGGATGGCCTAGCGGTTGGAGCAAGAGAGCTTGTGTCAATTGACCCAAGTTCGAATCCCCTTGCCAACGATCGCTAGGTCGAGCTTGTCACACATGGTTAGCCTAGTGTGGTTTACATCTCTCGTATGGTTTGCAAGCTATTATACGAGAGTGTAGGTTTACCCAGTGCACCTATATGGTTGGCGGCGGGTTCCTTCATTACCAAAACAAAAAAAAAAAAAAAAACGAAAATAACATACCATGATTCAATAAAATTGTATCCTTAAAATCGTAAATCGATTCTTAAATTTCCATATTTTTTTTTTTGTGATTTAGGTAAGGCACGCGATAGTAGATTCACAGTCCAAAACAACCAGTCCAACTTAATTATATTTCTTAATTAGACCACATTTAATTTGAATTATCTTATTAATTTATTAATTATCTAATATTCAAGTTTTACCTTTTTTTTATGTATACATTATTAAACTAATAAAAAAATATATAAAATAAATAAATAAATATAATTTTAAAATACAAAAATACATTTAACCAACAATCTCACATATATGTACTTACCTGATCAAAATAAATAAATATATATACTTGTAATAATAATAAAATTAATTAATCTGCAGACAGAACAACTTAATTTTTTTATTTTTTATTTTTTATTTTTATTTTTATTTATTGTTTTAATTTGGTTAAATTACAAGAATGTCAGAGAATAATATATCCCAGTGGGCACAAAACACTGGTTCTGTCAAGTCTCCAGCTCCAACTGTACAACCTCTGATTTCTCTTTTGTTTTTATTTTAAATCCTTAATTTAATTATCCCACATGCTAATCTCAAATCCTTACACTACACATACATTTCTTTGCTTCACGCACACTTCTGTCTCTCTTTCTCCCCCAGATCAGATTAATTAAACCCATGTTTTTTTTTTGTTGGTCTAAATAATAATCGATTTGGGTTGTTGCAGAGAAATCAAGAACCGGCGTTTTCTGCTTGTCCCTTTTCACCCATCAGAATAATAAAGATTAAAGATACAGTCTTTCCATATTTCAAAATCTCTCTCTCTCTCTCTATACTCTCTTTCTCTAACTACTGTTTTATTTCCTTAAAGGGTGTGTCTTGAATTTCTGGTTCGTTCTTCTTTCTGTTTATTATTCGTTTTTTTTCTCCGCTATGGCAGAGAACTGCTTTCTTGATCTTGAGGTTGATGTCAATGGCGAACAGGTTTTCTTCCTTAATAAGGTAAAAACACAGATTCTTGATTCTTGATTCTTGATTTTCATGTCCAAATTTTGTGGCTTAGCTTGTTTCTCTTTAATGAGTTCTGTTTTTTTTTTCCTCTTTCTGGGTTTTGTTTGTTTTTTACTATGAATTGAAGTTTTGCATACATTCTTGAATTATCTATCATCATTTCACATAATTGTTGTCATTAAATTTTTACCAAGCAATCTTTTAAAAGGCCTCGTTTGGTTTGGGAGATTAGCCGTGATTAACTAAATAACAGGAACTTTGTTTGATGTCCGGCATCGCAAATAACTTGTCGGGTCGACCCGCTAATATTTTGTTATGAATGACTTATCTTGCCTTTCAGTCGAGGGTTCCGATAAAATGAGGCCTAAATCATTTGCAGCTAAACAATTTAATTCTCATCATAGTTAATTAATCCATTATGTGTAATGATATATGTCATTTATTGTTGGCTACTACTATGAATAATTTAATGTTCATACCTTTACTTAGATTTTTTTTTTCACACCTTTTAAAAATTGGCACTGTTCTTTTGCCTTGTTTGAAGGGGATGTAGCCACTTTACCTCGAATTCCTTTCGGACAATTTATTGCATTACAACGACTTCTCATCTTTCCTTTTCGGACAATTGGCTCTCTCTCTAACTAATGGTGGATTTACAGTTTTAATTGTAATAACATAGCATGTGTTCCTTCATTAATGCTGTATGTGTAGACCACCGCAACTTACTCCGTCGGTCCCACATCGATCTTTTTTTTTTTTTTTTTGTCGTTTCGTTTTCGGTTCATGTTGTTTGGTATTGAATAATTTGTTTCTAGTGCAGTAGTTTAATTATGATACACACATTCTTTATTAGACTTTTTTCTTACATTAACTATGGATTTTTTGTCCGATTCTTGCAGGGAGTTTTATCTTCTTATTCGGAAAAAATAAGCAAATTAGTAACTAGATCGAAAGGCGTAAACCAACGTTTAAAGGTGATATTCAACGATTTTCCAGGTGGAGCATCGAATTTCGAGCTCGTCGCAAGATTCTGCTACAACAATGGAAAAGTCAACATAGATCCTACTAACATATCCAACCTTAATTGTGCTGCGCATTTCATGGAAATGAACAAACCCTTCTCCAAGAACGAAAATCTTTTCGAGAAAACGGAGAAATCATTGGACGAGATTCGATACTGGACTTGGTCCGATCTTCTAACTGCTTTAAAGCAGTGCCAAGATCTAACGGCTAATAATAGTAGCTCTTCGAATATACTCGACAAGTTCTTGGATTCTCTCATCGCAAGAATCGCCTCGTCTTGCCAAGCAAGCCCTTGCCCGTCTATTTCCTCCTCGGAATGTTCCGGAACATTCCGACTGTCGTGCGATACCAGAAGCACCGAGAGCTTAAAGAACACTTCTATATACAGACTCACGTGGTGGTTCGAAGATCTCAGCATCTTAGACACGGGTTCGATTCGAATGCTCGTAAAGTTGATGGTATCGAGAAATTTCGAGAACGGAATCATTAGTAGATTCCTATTTCACTACCAAAAATCAAGATTCGCTTCCGCCTCGGTTCTTGAAAAAACCAAAATCGTCGAAACAGTTATCGACATGCTCGATTCTTTGGATATAAGGTCTATATCCTACAAGGGCCTTTTCGTAATATTGAGCATTGCAATAAATACAAAGGTGGGCCCGCAATGCATGGAGAAGTTAGAGATTATGATTGGTTCGCAGTTGGATCGAGCGAACTTAGATGATTTGCTTTTCCCATCTTCTGCGAGGCGGAGTTACTTGTACGACGTGAATTTGGTTCTTCGATTCTTGAAGGCGTTTCTTGGCAAAGGTGTTTGTTGTGTGCCTTTGAGTAGGCTCAAGAAAGTCGGTAGCTTGATGGATTTGTATCTTGCTGAGGTGGCGCCCGATCCTCACTTGAAACCGTCGAAGTTTTTGGCCCTAATGACGGCCCTACCCGATTCGGCTAGAGATTCTTGTGACGGAATATACCATGCCGTCGATTTGTATCTAGAGGTATATTTCATTATTTTGCTCGTTCGTTTTCTTCGATCAAAATCATATTTGGCGATTTTCTCAATTTGATTTGTCGGGACTCAATGCAGGTTCACTCAAGGTTGTCCGAAGAACAAAAGACGAAAATCTGTCTAGGGATAAACTACGAGAATCTCTCTTCCGAAGCATTTAACCACCTCGCGAAAAACCCGAAATTCCCGTCGAAATCAGCCATCCAAGCCCTCGTTTCTCAGCATCGAAAACTAAAAGGCCTGCTTCAAAATACCGACGAAGAAAAACAAGAAGAAGAAGCCCTCTTCACCGATTCGCCTTCGAATTTACCACACGAGAAAAAGACGAAAGACGAGGGATCGAAGCAAATCGTGCTATACGCAAAGAGACTAATGATCACCGACGAAAACGAGAAGATGAAAACACACCTACAAGGCATGCAGTGGAGGGTGGTGGAGCTGGAAACTATATGCAGGAAAATGCAGCTGCAGATGGCGAAGATGATGAAATCGAGAATGTCGGGGCATAATGGTAATTCTGCGAAATCTGTTCCTAGGCTTTGTTCATAGAGCAATGAGGGTAGAGAATTTTTTTTTTTTTACATATGTGTTGGTTACTTTGTACATAGCCATGCAAATTAAACATGTCTGGAAAAGTAAGTTGTCTTTATTAGTTTATTATTATATTCTCTTCTTGATAAAGAAAAAAAGAAAAAAAGAAAAAAAGAAAAACAGAGAATGAAGCAGCTTTGGCTGTAACAACAGTGTGAGCAAAAAGAACTATGTCTGAAAATGTTTTGTAAGGGTTAGGTCTCTTTCCTGAGAGAGAGAGAGAGAGAGAGAGAGAGAGAGAGAGAGAGAGAGAGAGAGAGAGAGAGAGAGAGAGAGAGAGAGAGAGAGAGAGAGAGAGAGAGAGAGTGCAGCAAGGTGAAGTCACACTCTGTATTATTCTCATGTTTAGGGCAAAATCTATGATGTTTTGTCTGTATCAAATGGTGGCTTTGCAAGAGATTAAGAGCAGTAGTAGACAGTAATTTGACTTGGGAATATGTGCTCTCTTGTCAACGAATCTTTTATTTATTTATTTATTAATTTTAAGATTTTTTTTTTTATATTTTTAAAATCTTAAATGGTTGAATTATATATTTAATAATTTCACACAAAAAAAATGGAATTTTTGATTTTTTTTCGAAAGTTTTTTCGACTTTTTTTAGCATCACTGAAAATAGAGAAGTAACACAACTGCTGCCAAAAAGTTCCGAAATCTGAATCAATTTTCGATTTCTGGTTTCTTTAGAATTAGTTTCTACTTCCCAAAAAAATATCCAAAAGTATATTTTTCATTCCGATTAGTCCGATTTCCACGACGACGTCACAACAATATAGAATAGCAGTTAGGAAAGTCAAAATTAATACTTTTGATGATGTATTCATTTTTGTGTCACTAGTGCTTACTAGTTTAACTCATTTATAAGTGTAAGATTTTGTTCGTTGGTAAACCTACGATCGGATGTTCTTTTATCGAACTGCGCTGTTAATAAATAGTTCTATCGAACTTTACAAATTCTCTATCGATTGGTAATGATAGATTACCGCATCGTACCAAAATTTTTAATGTGACCATATATAGTACCTAATTTCATTACCATATTGTTGCCCTATCGTATTGAAGAAAAATAAGGAGCGAAGATAGTGCGTGGAATAACTATTATCCGCTAAAATAAGTTGTAATTTTTAGGTGTGCAAAAGTATTTTAAATGTTTTCATCAGTGACGAAGTATTAATTCATGTTAAATATAAACGAAAGTAATTACTTTTTCGAATACTAAACACATTAAACAACGTTGTTCTACTTATTAAGTCGTGAGTACGCTTTTGTTATTTCGTTTTCTATCTCTGTGGCTAAGGAAATGATCGGACAACACCGATTTGAGAAGACCTTCTGTACGGGGACCATTTCTGAAGATGACGTCTGAAAGATGCCAATAAAAAGGTCGGCAAGGATTGGAGTTTGGTATCTGATTTCCGAGCTTTGTTCCCAAGATTTATTTTTCCATCTTGAAATTCTTGGTTTATGTTATGAATTCTTAAGTGTGGATGACCACCATTGCTACCATCATCAAGCACCATTACTCCCACTATTAACTCACCATTATATGCCCATAACTCCTTGTAACTCATGACCTTTCATGGTCTTACTTGTACTATCTATAGTGCTCCATTGTATTGAGTTGGATACACAAGAAGAACACAAGAAGATATATTTGTTTCTCTCTATATTACTATGTTAATTCATCTTTGCTTTGTTCTTCTTTGTTAGTTTCTCAATACGTTATCAGCACGATTGTTCTACTTTAATTTTCGAGTAAAGATGGTCCAAGGAAGATGACTCCATAGCCATAGAAGATGAAAGGGAGTTGATTTTAAATTTTTTTATTCTTGTTTGAATTGATAAAATATTAACCATTTTAATTTTGTTGTAGGTGATTTTTCGTGCAATTCGTTAGTTCGTACTTTGAGCCCAATTTTGGACATGATAATGTTCGAATTTCAGAACATTCAAAATACGAAACTTGTAGAAGTTTCTGTTGGTTGTTCGGAACATTTTGAATCATCAAAATCGGATCCCGATCGAGGGAGATATGCTTGAAATACTCAGCTCTGCCAAAGTTGTCCCTTGTGCGAGTTTTTGAGATGAACATGATGTTCTAAAAACAAAAGGGACGATTAAAGGCATAAAGCCTAGATTACATACGAGATCAGAAATCTCGATTGAGTATATATATTAGACTTTACGTCTAAATGATAAGACTCTTGAACATTTGAGTTAGAGGGTATTCCCCATTTATAGTACTGTTCGTTCATGATCAATGTACTATAACAATTTTATTATATATTGAAGCCCAAATCGAGCACGTGAAATCAAGTGACTCGAATGTTTGAATGTTATATTATAGCGATTTTTATTATATATTGAGGCTTGAGGCCCAAATTGAGCACGTGCAATCAAGTGACTCGAAGATTTGAATGATATATTAAAGAGAAAAAAAAAGAAACAAAAAAATCTAATTGCTCTCTAGTTTATGCAACTTGAAACGCTCCATGAATCGAAAAGAACTTGAAGTTCATAAATTTTAGGCTCAAAGCCTAGTTTAAATATGAAAGCTTGAAAGCTTATATGGAGGAATATTAAATATATATAAAGGCTTGAGGCCTAGATTAAATTTGAAGACTAGATATCTCAATTGAATACATTAGACTCAAGGTCTAAGTGATGATACTCAAAATTGAATATTTGAGTTAATGGGTATTTCCCACTCAATGTATCATTATTTTACGATTAAGTACCAAATACAAAGACTTGAGGCCTAAATCGAGTATATAAATTCAAGGTATAAAACTCAATCCTTGATATTAGAATAGTATATTGTACTCGAAAGTACTATTAAGTTTGTGGTTCAATGATATATATGAAAAATCGAGTTAATTATAGTACTATTATTTTATATTAAGTACTATAAAGATTTATATGAAGCCCCCATGCTCAAATCGAGTACATAATTTTGAGCAATAAAACTCAAATCTTGAGATCATATATATATGTACTCAAAAGGCTATTCCTTTGTGATTCAATGATATGAGTCATATCAAGCAATTTGAAATTATTTTTGATAGCTCAAGAAGAAACGTAACTATGAGTTTTGGATCACTGAAATTAGGGCTGGGCAAAAATTACCAAATACCGATTACCACGGTATACCTACCACAAATTACCGAATAAATACCGAACTATCGGTTACCACTGCATTTGGTACGGTATCGGTACCGTACCACTGTCTTACGGTACGGTAGCGGTATTGTATCTTCAATACCATGGTAATACCGTACCGTACCGCAACTTATTTTAAAAATTAGTTAACATATTTTCCCTTTTATATTGTTAAATAAAAAAAATATAGTCAACAAATATTATTAAAAAAAATAAAAAAACAAGAATAAAGATATGATACATCCTATATATATTATATATACATAATTATAATTTTTTTTTTATTATTTTCATATATTTATGCAAACTCAATATTTGGCTCTCGTTGAAGTTGTTTATGTCACGTACTTCGTTAGTTTCAAAGTCCAACTAATCTCTTATTGGTGGAATACCTTTTGCCATAATTTTCTCTCCCTTTCTCTCCCCCTAAGTTCCCAGCCTTTTGTTTCATTTGCATTATTGCAACATAGTTTTTTATTTTTTATTTTTTTCATTTTTTTATTTCTCTTTATATAAACCATGAAACTTGTTTCATTAGTTTCTAAAAAATTTCTATAGATATCTTAGTAATCATTAGTTAATTGAAGTGCTATTACGGTCGTATAATGTACATTCATGTAAATTGCCTGATTACCATATTTATTTGCTTAATTTGTTGTATTTATGCATTTATTTAGTATTCATCTTAATTATGGTATCATCCGAGTTAATGAACAAAATGATGTACGGTAGATTACCACGTACCGATCATACCGTACCGAAACTAACGGTATACCGAATAACGGTATACCGCAATTGTTGGTACGGTAACGGTATAGAATTTTTCAATACCGAAAGATGCGGTAGGTACACGGTATTGAACAAAATGTTCGGTAACCGTACCGAAACCACCCCTAACTGAAATTGAAGATCCATTTATGTGTCATGACGGAATAGACAAATATTTCATATGAAAATGCGTCTTAAAGACACAACAAAGTATTATTGTATCTTGAGGATACAAATAAAGTATTGGTAATACGTGTCTCGATGACACAAATTGAATATATGTTGCTATATGTGTTTTGAAGATACACAAAATGTAAATTTGTAAGAGAAAATATTCTCTAATCCATGTGACTTGAAATGCTCCATCAATAGCAACATTTTAATTTAAATTATACCCGTGAAGTAGCAACATAAAAACTCAAGTTGCAATCATAATAGCAAAATCAAGAAATTTGATTGCATATTGTTATATATCACGAGTTGTGAGCTAAAATTGAAATAATGCAAAGCTCATTTGATTGATATTATTATTTGACAGTTAAAATAATAAAATGTTTCACGAGATATCTTATATAGATATCATGGTGCTTATTACAATATATATTTATCTCACCATTAGAGGTGAAGAGATGTGAGAGATATTGACAATGATTGGTCATAAATTCATTTTACGATAAAGCATGTTGATAAGCTTTATCAAGCACCAATAGGAAAGCAAAAGAATTTGCGTTGATTTTGGAGTCACGATAGTGACCAAATCAATTAAAGTTGCAAATTTCATTCCAAATACATATGGAGGTATGTATATGATTTTTTTTATAATTGATCTAGATGAGATGAGATGAAATTTCAAACCAAACGAAAAAAGGGGATCTGATTTTCTTACCCTCTGCATATTCTGATTTTTCAAAATTTACAGTTTACTCCTCAAAATTTTCAAAATTTTCATTTTAGTCCTCCGTATTCGAAAATTTTACGATTCAGTCCAAATATTTTTTTTAGAATATGCAGCTCGTTCCTCTCATCATCTGCAATTATGAATATATTTCAGCATTTTCAGTTTTCACCGAATTTTTTAAAATTTCAGTCTTGTCCCTGAAGTTTTCAAATTTTACAGTTTGGTCCCTAAATTTTCAAATTTTACAGTTTGGTCCCTGAATTTTTCAAATTCTGAAATTTGGTCATTTGTATACCGGACCTGTTAGATTCTCAAATGTAGTTACTCTCATCTAGATAACAACTATACGACATGGTTTATTTATAATTTATGCTATGCAATATTTTGCACCCCAAATGGGAGATATTTCTATGGCATACATTGTCAATTGCCATTTTAATGAGACAATTTTCCCGCCGTTAAGGGGGAGATAAGAAGCCGGTTCTTGTATAACGGCGTGAATATATGAAATGATATTTGTCTCATCTAGATTTGTGCATGAAAATATTTAAGCACAAAAAGAAAAGGGAATTCTTTTGCAACAATTTTAATGTGTAAAATGCTAGATGCATTAATCGGTAAAATGACAATTTGAAAGTATTACATATGTTGCATATGAGTGCAAGAGAAAATGTCCAAGAATGACACATTGCACATTAGATTTTGCCATAAAAACGAATGTCCTCGAAGGACAAATTTCACATTGTGATTGCATCGTGAATCCCCTAAATGGGTGAAAAATAATTATGGTACACATCTAACCCATTATACTTTATGCATATAAGAGGGGGAGATATATATGTTGGTTCGAATGATTAACGCACTTATAAGTGGTGTAAATACCGTTCAATTAAAGTCTACTAGCGCTAGTAGCATCATAATCTCATCATATTACTTATCTCATTCTATGAAAGGATTCGTCTTAAAGACGATGTTTTCAACACCAATATCCATTACTATGATATGAGAATACTTGCCAGTTATGGTGGCATAAATGAAATACATATTTGGATGAGAAAATCATTGATGATTATATGGTAGCTACCGAGACCATTTTAAATCGAACCATTATGTGCCAATAAATAGTTGATTAGCAAATAAATCATGGTTAGCTTGCTCTCTAAGTGAATAGAGAGGCATTTGAGACATTAGTTCTCAATTTTGTTGTTGTACCGATATACTATCTTAAAGAATTAAAAATTCTTTTTGAATGAATGTTCATGTACCAAATTGATTTTGATAATATTGAGTTTGAAAATAAAGTGGACATGTAGTCCTAAATACTCCCTCCACATTGTGAAACTCAAAAGCGCGCATTTTGTCCATGCAGGACATTTTTATTGAAATAAATAATGAGCTCAAGCACATAAAGTATTATGAAAACTTTATTGTTGCAATATACAAATCTCTATAAGAGAAAAATACATGGTACATGAAAAGATATGGATCTCTACAAGAGATCGTACCCACAAAGGCTACAATCCCCATTGATATGAATATAATTCTTTGAGGAGAATCCGGTACCGGAAAGTGAAATAGTGAGCTCTTGATTGATTATAAAGAAATATGGGGAGTACTAAAAATGTTATCGAATAACTATATGTACAATTATTTTTATAATGTGAAGAGCATGAAGCTCATACATTTTGATAGATGTCGACATCTAATTGGTCATTAGTATATGCATTCACAAATGCAATTGACCATGATTATTTGAAATTATTGATCAAATGAATTGTACATTAACTTGCGGTCATCACACATAAAGTTGTGAAAGCCTTTAGTACAAAAGTGGGTAAAATCATTGCGGTAAATTTGAATGCCTTTGAAAATATATTTTTATGATGCATCACTTTATGATGGTATTCAAAATTATTTGGCATGCACCATATGGATGCAAATTACCGCATATTTATATGGATCATAACTTGTTATTTCAAAGAATTGAAAATGCTTGAAGCATATAATAAGAGGTCTCATGAGTTAGACCCTACGAATGATCCATTTACATATTGAAGAATACGATATTGTCACCTTAGTGAATACCTTGTTTACAAAAGGAATAATCAAATAAATTGATTCCTATTATCATTTGGGGCGAATTAAATCTTGTGGAGACTCATGAAGAGCTCACAAAGATCATCAATTATTTGATGAAAGAATTCGAAATGAAAATATCTTGGGAGGATATATATTTTGCATTGATCTGCAGATCGAGCATTTGTCGAATGAAATATTTATCCATTATTTGTTTATATACATGATAAAGCTCATTCATTGAGTAAACATATGATTGTCCGATCTTTGGACATAAGAAATATATTCCCATCCTTCCTCGAGAAGATAATGAAGATCGTGGTTCTAATATATGACGATAATAATGTCTGATTGCACCAAGGAGATTTTGGCTATATCAAGGGAGGTGGCCGAAGAATTATTGAAGATTTTTAAAGTACTCGAGAGTTAAAGAAGAAAGACGACCTGACAGTTATTGATGACAAACAAATAAAGAGGTTGCAAATCCATACTTTGGCAATCTTACTCCAATGTCTCATGCTGAAAACAGGGGGAGCGTGATGAACAATTTTAACACTGTACTCTTTTTCCTTCGTCCAAGTTTTTATCCCAATGGGTTTTTCTTGGCAAGGTTTTAACGAGGCAGTGTTACGCTCTCAAGATTTAAATGGATATGTACTCTTTTCTCCTTCGTTTAGGTTTTGTCCCATTTGGTTTTCCTAACAAGGTTTTTAACGAGGCATACTCCATATATGGTGGACATCCAAGGGGGAGTGTTATGAATTCTTAAGTGTGGATGACCACCATTACTACCATCATCAAGCACCATTACTCCCACCACTACTCCCACCATTTACTCACCATTATATGCCCATAACTCCTTGTAACTCATGACCTTTCATGGTCTTAGTTGTACTATATATAGTGCTCCATTGTATTGAGTTGGATACACAAGAAGAACACAAGAAGATATATTTGTTTCTCTCTATATTACTATGTTAATTCATCTTTGCTTTGTTCTTCTTTGTTAGTTTCTCAATAGTTTATTTCATCTTTTATTCATCATTTTTCTACCAATTTATCATGGGACTTGCTATTTACGGTTTGAAAATTGTTATTTGCGGTTTATAACAAAAAATGCTTTATCTCTCTAAAACCCAAAAATTCCCAAAAAAAAGCCAAAAACCCCCCAAAATGCGTAAAAGCCCAACTTGGGCGCCCATTCATGCAATGCACGCCCAAGTTGGGCGTGCAAGCTGCATTTGGGCGCCCAAGTTGGGTGTCCAGTGCAAAAAAAAATTATTTTATTTTTTAATTGAACGCCCAAGAGAGGCGCCCAAGGCGTGTACGAACGCCCGGGCGTTCGTACACCCCTCGTACACGCCTTGGGCGCCCCTCTTGGGCGTTCCAACATGTTTTTGCGAGAAAAAAAACCCTACAAATCGATTTGTTGGGCTTTTTAACATGAAATTGGTTCCGTAATCGACCTACCCAGTGCATATAGAGTGTTTCGAATATAAAGTGCACATAAAAGAGTCGAAATTACATCAAAAAATCGAAGCTCAACCATTCTTCAAGCTTGATTTCGAATTTTTTTTTTTTTTGCTATTTGCAGTTTGGGGGGTTTTTGGATTTTTTTGAAAAATTTTGAGGTTTTAGAGAAATAAAGTATTTTTTTATTATAAATCGCAAATAGCAATTTTCTAACCGTAAATACCATTTCATTTTATCATATTCATAACAATAAATGTGGGTGGTGGCTAGTGGTGAACAAATGGCCCGCCCGGCCCGCCCGCGGCCCATGAACACCGGCCCGTCTGGCCCACGGGCTCAGCCCACCTGGCCTACTATTTTCACGGGTCGGCCCGCCCGGCCCATGGAGGGAAACCATCAGCTCAGCTCGGCCCTTTAGCCCATTTTTCCGTATTTTGACGGGCCCAACGGGCCCAAGGCAAAAAATTAAAAAAAATAAAATAAAAATCATATAATTATATAGAATGAGTTTATAAATTATAAAATTATTTAAACTTATTTTATAAGTAAGATACATATTTATTAAAGTATTTTTTGATATTTTATTAGTAGAAATAAAAATAAACTCATAAAACTGACAGAAGTAAAATAAGAGGAAAACAAAGAGAAGCAAAATATTTTATAAGCTTAGAATCAAATGTAACATAAGCAAAGTAACATAAGCAAAAATAGAAAAATAAAATTAAGGAAAAGTTATAGAAGGAAATATAGGAAAATTACAATGAATTCTTTTTCAAGTTTTTCTTGATTCTTTTTTCCTTTCAATATGCTCTTCAAATTGTCCTTTAGACTTCAAATTAAAAAAAAAAAAGAAAAAGAAAAAATAAAATAAAAAAGGAGAAAGAGAGTGCAAAACGGATTTTTTGAGTTCTTGCCTTCTTGGGCAATGGGCAATGAGAAAAAAAATTGGGCCAACGGCGGGCCAGGCCTGGCGGGCGGCCCACGAGCCCGCTACGGGCCACGGACTAAAACTGATGCCCAGCCCATGGACTTATATTGCTGGGCTGGGCGGGCTAAATCCACGGGCTTGCTGCGGGCGGGCTTCACGGGCCTGGGCTGCGGGTGGGCCGCGGGCCGACGGGCCTGGGCCGAATTTTGTTCATCACTAGTGGTGGCTATATTTTGCTTTTACAAAATGGGTTGAGCGTCGGCCAAAGGCCCAAAACAAATCGGAGTTGACCGGTCAATTTGGCCCACTTACAACTATAACATAAGTTGATGGAACATTTGTACAAACTAATAATAAATTTCATAACTTAGATTGATAAATCTACTTTTCTCTTATCTTTACTTATAACTTTCAAGAATCAATATTTATTTGGTCAAATTACGGTCAACCCCTAACAAGAGTGGATGTATCAATTGAATGAGGGCTTTTTTGGTAAATAAATTACATAATTGAAGGGAGTAGTTATAATTATTTCAATAGTTGGGGAATTATCGTAACTTGATCTTATTTCAGGGATAGGGGTGACCGTAATTTAACCTATTTATTTTGCTTAGTGCATTAACTAATGACTCATTTTTCTTTTTCGAGTATTATGGGGTATATTGGTAGTTGGTACAATTGGCATTGGGAATAGACCGGGTAAAGTGAAATGTACTCATTAAACTTAGCTTAATCTCTTAAGAAACTTATATCTTGGAGTGCTAATGGTTTAGTAATTTAGGATTTGAGGCTAAAAATATTTAAGTTTAATGGAGAAAAATAGAATTTAGTGTACAATGGGTAGGGGTGTAAATTGGATGGATCGCATCGAAATTATTCATTTCGGAAAAAATCTGATTCTTTTGGAAGTGAAAAATTAGTTTTAATTCCGTTCCAGAAAAACGAAAATCGAAATTTCGGAAAATTGGAATGAAAACACTGTCCCAAAAGCGGAAAATTTCGTATAAAAAAAATCGACAGAATTCAGAATTTTCCAATTTTTTCACACATTAAATATAAAATACATAATAAGATTGTATTTTAAGGTAAAAAAATGTTAGATTTATTTTCGGAACTTTAATAGGATCGGAAATCGAAATCTCATATATATTCCAAATCCGATCCAAATAATTTTAGAAAAATCAGAATTTCGAATTGAAAAATATTATTCCAAAATCGAAAATTTTCGTATCGGAATCGACAATTGTTCCAATTTCTACCCCTGACAATGGGAGATGCTTTTTTTCTTTTTTTAGAAAAAATTAGAACTTTTCATTCAAGACATATAATATCCAAAACCAGATTAGGTAATCGTATTACCTGGGTAATGTTTGGTAGCGTTTTTATTTTGTTTTCATTATTTCCCCAAAACAAAATTATATTTATTACACTTCTCAAATAATTTTTTCAAATCAATCTCAAAAGTTTCTCTCTCGTTCGGACATGACGTGACTGCTACAGTAAAATGATGTGACTGATACAGTAAAAATATCTTCACTAAAAACCAAATAAATATCAATTCATCTTTCAATTTTTTCTTCTAAAATACCTTTCTCTAACACTTTTAAACATTATGTGACTACTACAGTGTATTTTGTCTCCTTCCAAAATATAAACAAACATTACTTTCATTTTCAAATTCTTCCCCCAAAACATATTTCCTCAAAATAAAATCAAAATGAGTTCCAAAACGCTTCTAAACATTGCCCTAGAGACCGACTTTTAATTCAAAATCTCGATAGACACATATATTTGCAATGATGAACTCTACAAAATCGATTATTTTAATTAATTAATTAATTGTTTGTTCTATAATCTCTAAAAATAATCTCAAATATTAGGAAAAATGTTTTGAGTAAAGTCACTAGATATATCTATCTACTAAGGATAATTTCTTGTTTAAAGTCTTCAAAATGGAAAAAAATATTTTAAGAACTTGATATACCTAATTTGGCCGATTCAATGGACTTCCAATTTATCTAAAAATTGGGTTCACTACACGAAAGCTAAAGACCTTCAAAATAAGATTTGGGCACAACAAAGTAAACCCAACACAATCAACGACATAAAAATAAAGGTTTTTATCTCATTTGTTAGGGTACGTTATATTATTCACAAATATTCTAGAGTGCATATTCTCTCTACCATCTCCACGATCCGTACATCTGACTTGAGCGCCGGAAGAGATTTCCGCGGGATCAACCTTCGGCTTAGTTCTCATGTGTTCATTTCACAGGAAACTCAGAATCATTAAATTGGCAAGCTACTGATCCACTTTACTCTCTTGGTTCATTTGCCACACTATCCTGGTGATGTAAGTAATTAGAATCATCAGAACTCCATTGCAATGATTTTCTTACAGTACTTAAATTTGTAGAATGATGTAAAATTCATAACTTAAATAAGAATGAAAATGATGTATATGTGCACAGTCTGAAAATAAGAATCCTGCAACTGCTACTGCTGCAGATCTCCATACTCTCATCTTCTATTTCTACAAGCAACCATTTATTTTCTCCATCATATTTAAATATATAAATTATAAATTAAAATAAATAAATAAATTGTGGGATTGATGTTTGATGAATACCTGCCCCCTCCATCAGCCAATCAAATGTCTACTCCATCATTAAAACTTGGCACAACCCCCACAAATAAATAATCATTGCGCCAATATATGTTAGTATAAGTTCATTTTATTAATAAATTGAGGTAAAACAATATTCTAATTGACCATCCGGGCTCGAATATAGCATATCGAATCGAATCGAATCGAAAATTCAGTACGAGTCAACATAGTCGATAGAAAAGTCCTTCGCTATTCAATAAAGATTTTTTGGAATTTCGGTATGCTATACGTTATTGATGCCAAGTATATATATCTTACTGTACTGTGTACCAAAATATTTATATATATATTTAAATTCCTTAAGGTTATTATAACAAATGATAAAATATTTTTGGATTGATTATTTTCTTTTCATTATTTATACACTTTGTAGTTTCGAAAGAATCGATGAATAAAAAGAATTGATGTTATATTTCACATCCCTAAAAATACCACTAAAGTATTAAATTACTTTTTTTTTACTTTAAAAAAATATTACATTATACATGATTCGTGATTTGAGGGTGCAAACTGCTATTATTATTTTTTAAGGATGCAAAGTGTTTAAAGCCATAGTTCAAGGGTGAAAGCTGCGATTAAACCATTAAAGTCCATGCAGTGTCATTTTAGTAAAAATAGTTAAATACAGTTTATACTCCTAAAATATATCATTTATAACACTTACCTCTTAATTGATGATTTATAATATTTTTCACCCTTAAATTATATTGTTTATATATATAAATATAATTTAATTTCAGTTTTATGGGATAATTTTAGTGAAGAGGATATTCTGGGACATGTCCCTCACCTGCCCTCATTCTCTTCTCCAAACAAAGTTATTTATTTAAAGCAGACCTATTTTTCATTATAATTTATGAAAGTTAATAATTAAATAAATGGCACACTTTTTTAGGTTATAAAAAGGATGGCACTGATTTTTTCACTGATTAAATCAGAACTTTATTTTATTTATTTATTTTAATATTTAGAAAAAAAAATCTTGAAAAAGATGCCAAAGTATTTAGTGCTTGCACAGTCCAGCTGGATATGCTTCATCAAAGCATATACAAAATGTAAGAAAATTACAAAGAGGAAATACTCCCTCCGTCCCAATTTAAATGTCTTTTTGGGTTGTTTTGCACATATTAAGAAAATCAATAAATGTGCATAGATTATAGTAAAAGAACATATACAATTACTAAAATATCCTTGACATTAATTGATTCTCAATTAATTAATTAAGAGTGATTAAGGGTAAAATTGAAAATAATTCAATTAATGCTTTATTGAAAATCTAAAATGACAAATAATTTGGGACAAAAAAACTCTCTAAAAAGACATATAATATGGGACAGAGGGAGTAAAAGTTATGCTCCATAAATTCATTCTCTAGTAAAAAGGCCAACTCGCATCGCATCTATTATTTTAATTTCACATTTTATTTTTTTATTTTTTATTTTTTGTCTCTCTTTATAACTTTTCTATTTGTTAACACAAATATTGAGATATTTTTTAGAACTAAATTTGAATAATTTTATCGAGATTGGAGATCAGATCGAAATAAACACTTTCTACATATTTCATTTTTCTTTTCCGAATTTGAAAAGCTAATTCAATATTTTTTTTAGTTTACTTATTGTGAAACATATAATAATAATATTCATGTCATTGATGCACCTTTTGAAAAAAAAATGCAAGTTTTGAAATCATTTTTTTTAAATTAAAACCGAATCAAACTATATCAATATTTAAAATTTCATATTATAGTTTGATTCGTAGAGATTTCGAAAAGGTGAAGATCGTTTTTTTATGTTTCTGAATTTGAAATGAAAAATATTTTTCTAAACTGATTTTTCTGGATAGAATTGACGAAATTCCATTCAAATTTCCAAGAGCCAGTGTGATTTATTCTCCACGTAAATTGAAATTTGAATATAAAAGACACCCACACGCCTAAAATATAACGAGCGTTGAAATAATCAAGGCGACTTATATCCTCGGAGCTATGATTAAATTAGAAACCACAATGCTCGCATTTAGACATTTCTAAAAAAAATTATAACAAAAAATAAGCATATTATCACGTTTATGTAATTCCTAAATGCAAAAGAAAACAAAATAAAAAGGACAAAATCGACATAAAAAAAATAAATAAAAATTGAATTTTGTATTCGATATTTTCCAAAAAATACTATTGGGTAGTGCTGCACACGCGAATCGAATTGATCTGATAGGCCAAAAAGAAAAGGGTCCCTTTTATCAACAACTGGCAGAAGACAACTGTAGATTGCAGCAACCCAGCTGTGAGTATCCACGTGTAGTTACGTGATTGGTTGTCGTCCCCTCAGTTATCTTTTTCCTTAACAGCGACCAGTCCTACGCCCTGTCCCCCCTCCAGCCAGCTAAGCTGAGCTAACGGCTCCAAATTTTTATTTCTACTTTGGGGACCAAACTTTGAATTTCAACAAATTCAAATTTCATAGAGAGAAAAATATCCAATTTTCATTTTTAACTTTTTTTTTTATTAATATGAATTTCGATTCTTTTGAAGTTTTGTTTGTTATGACTAATTTGAAATGAATCATTAAATACGTGGAAGTGAGAAAATAAACATCCTTTTAACATTTTTGGGTAAATTACGTAACCCCCCTTGAATATAGGCTAAATTACAAAAAAACACCCATATATCCGTAATAACGAAAGATGTTTGTTTATGTCTTACACCGACCTCCTTACGGTATGACTTTTTACGGAATCTTTTTTATTTCTTATAATATTTTGTGAAATTTACAAATAGACGTGATATTTCTTTTTGCTACTTTTTGAACATAAAAATTAACCACATAGCGGAAATGGTTATACTAAGAAGATGTGAATGTGTGGTTTAAGAAGAATAAAAAGTTCGTGTAAAAGCCCCATAAGGTTAATTTTTTATCTTTAAAAAGTAGCATAAGGAAATACTATATCTACAAGGGTTAAATCAGCATTTATTTTAAAGAATAATCCATCCACTCAAAAACAATTCGTGAAAAAATCACACCATAAAGGGGTCGATATAAGAGATAGACAAACGTCGGTAGAATTTTAGTAATTACGAATAGATGGGTGTTTTTTGTAATTTAGGTTATGTTCCGGGGGTTTCATAATTTACCATATATATTTTTATACGAAGTCAAATAAAAAAATTCATATCACCCGAAAATTTAGTAATAAACCCCCTAATATACTAAAATCCTACAATTACAACCTGAAAGTTATACGTCATAGACAGTAATATACCTTAGGGGATTATTATAATTTCTAAAACAAGAAAGGTATTTTCGTAAGTCAAACATACCTAAAGGGTTAGTTCGTAATTTACGCCAAAAATAGTAAGAAAATTCAAGTGTAAGCCAAATCAGCAGAAATTAAGCTAAGCCAACACTAATTAGCCAACGGCTCCATCCAAATTTCAATTTCACCCACACCAATATCACTATTGTCCGACGTGGCATCTGACACGTAATGGGGAAGATAATGACGTGGCAGAGTGGCTTCCAAATGAAGCCAGCACTGCCTATTTAAACCAACCCCAAACCCTTTCCTCTTTCCCCACTCTCACTCCTCTGCTCTCACATTAAAAAAAAATAAAAAAAAAATATTTAAAATTTAAATTCTTGAAAAACTGCTGCAATGGTAAAGGGATATGTGATACTCGGGTTATTATCTGCTGCATTCGCACTAGTGGGCACTTGTGTGTGCTCATCATCATCATCTTCAAGATTTGATGATCTTTTTCAACCCAGTTGGGCTTTGGATCATTTCACCTATCAAGGAGATGTTCTCAACATGAAACTTGATAACTACTCTGGTAATTAATAATTAATTAATCTTTATTATTATTTTATTTAATATTAAATAATATTGGATAAATAAATAAATAATATGTTGTGACACAGGAGCTGGATTTTCATCAAAGAGCAAGTATTTGTTTGGGAAAGTCACTGTTCAGATTAAGCTTGTTGAGGGTGACTCTGCTGGCACTGTCACCGCCTACTATGTAAGTTTAATTTTAATTTAATTTGATTTCAAGAAAATATTTAATTTAAAAATATATATATTTATTGGGGGCAGATGTCATCGGACGGTCCGTATCACAACGAGTTTGATTTCGAGTTCCTGGGGAACACCACAGGGGAACCCTACCTTGTTCAGACAAATGTGTACGTTAATGGAGTTGGCAATAGAGAACAGAGGTTGAATCTCTGGTTTGACCCCACCAAGGATTTTCACTCTTACTCCATTCTCTGGAATCACCGCCAAGTTGTGTAAGCCCCCTCTCTCTAGACCTCTCTCTCTCTCTCTCTAGATATCTCTCTCTAAAAAACACACACACGCACGGATACGTGTTTGTGTGTGTGTGTTTGGTGAACAAATTAATATGTACAGAGGGTAACATGGGAAAAGTGGAAAGTGTATAGCCTAAAGCACCAACATTTTGGCACACAATACATCAATCAATCCCCATGCACAATTATATATGTTTACCTAACTTTCCACAATTATTTGTTCTATTTTAGTTTTTATTTTATTTTCATAAAAAATGAATCGGAACAAAATATTCGAATTTGGTCGATTTCAATCCGAAATTTTCCATATTTTGTTTTTAATTTCAATTTTTGATTAATATTCCCCAATTCAGCCAAATGTGTGATATATCAATCATTTCGAAAATCGGAACATAATAACAAGTCTTTGCATTCGCAATTCCCCGATATCGATCGAAATCCCGAAACTTACGAATTTCGCAATATTTCATTCCAATTTAAATTTTCTTCTTATGCTACTAAGTACTAAATGATTTTTTTTTTATTTGTTCAATTTTTAAATTTCCTTTTCGTTTAATAATAATAATAATAAAAAAAAAATCGGAACAAAATATTCGACTTTCGTCGATTTCGATCTGAAATTTTCCATATATATTTCTTTTTTCATTTCAATTTCTGTGTGATCAATCAATTTGAAAATTGAAAATTGAAAATTGGAACATAATAAGTATTTGCATTCCCGATTTCGACACCGAAACTTCCGATTTAGCAACATTATCCTTCCAATTTCAATTTTCTTTAGCTACTAAATGATTTTATTTTTGGCTTTTTGAGGATGTCATTAATAAATTAATCCAAATTCTTGAATTCATAAATGTAAATAACCTATATATTTATTGATTAATAATAATTAATTATTAATTTTAAAATGAAAAATGCAGATTCTTGGTAGATGAGACACCAGTGAGAGTACACACAAACCTGGAGCACAAAGGAATACCTTATCCAAAAGACCAACCAATGGGAGTGTACAGCTCAATTTGGAACGCAGACGATTGGGCAACACAAGGTGGTAGAGTCAAAACAGATTGGTCAAAGGGACCCTTCATTGCATCCTACACTGGTTTCCAAATCGACGGCTGCAAATGCCCCGACTCCGTCGCTTCACGGTGCGCCGCCGCTTCAGGTGATCCCAAGCAGTTCTGGTGGGACCAGCCGACTATGTCGGAGCTGAACGTACACCAGAGCCACCAGCTTCTTTGGGTGAGGGCCAATCACATGGTGTACGACTACTGCTCCGATACTGCTCGGTTTCCCGCCACTCCGCTCGAGTGCCAGCACCACCAGCACTAGAGTACTTTCCCGATCGGTTTAATTAGTTAATTAATTAATTAATTAATTATCGTTTTTTGTAAAAAAAGAATTATGGTTCTTTAAATTAAGTCGGTTCGACATGAGCTCCATGTTTTTTTTTTGTTCGTCATCATCTGTAAGATATACCGTTAAGTAGTTTCGAAATAAATCCTCGTTTCTTTTGGTTCGATTATGATATTTTGTGAGTTTGTTCGTATTATTAAGTATTCATATGGTAGAATTGCGAGAATTAGTATTTATGCATGTGCGATGCACGGGTAACATTCCAAAGTGAGGAAAATGATAATTTAAAAACAAAATTCGAAAATGATGTATAAAATTACGAATAATTAATGTATAATTTGAAAAAGAAAGAATTTATGTTTTTAATAAAATCCATACATTGCGAGGATCAAACGTTTCAAAAAATTCTAACACCGAACCATTTTTTTTTTTTAATTTCTGATCACAATTGTAGCAATTTCTAAATGTCGGGTCATGTTTAATAATAATAATAATAATTATTATTATTATTGTAATTATTATTAATATTAATATTAATTAATTAGAACATGTGAAAAGTGTGAAGAAAATAATGAAGATAATTTGAAGGCATAGATAGTAGTGGCGAGTGGGGGAGCTTGATATGATTGCAATGGCGATGGGGCTAAGGTGGGGACCAGGAAAAAAAGGCAGACGCATAAATTGGATGGGCCTATGATGACTCAGCACAAACAAAAAGCTAGGTACGAAGTGGGCCCCAGTGGTCCTATCTATGTATCTGAAGAATTAAGGTTTTTCATCAAACAAATGGGGCCCACTGTACTCGGGTATCCTGCAATAGTGGTAGGACTTCTTAAGGTTGTGATTTATTATATATTTTTTTTAAATGTTATAAGTGATATTTTTAATATTGTTTTTTGGACAAGAAGAAGTGATATTATATCATTGTTTGATGTAAGAGAAAACTACTTTATACTATGAAAGATTTATATATAATTATATCATTTTTTGAGTTAATTGCACATAATTTGCTGTGTAATTTTTAATTGCCAAAAGAGTACTTATATTAAAAAATTAGCAAGAACCACCCAATTACCCAATATTATGTTTTACAAAGCGCATAGCTTTTTATTTCATTTTGCTTCTTATTTCATTTTTTTCAATTGACTAAGATGAGATGACAAAATTACCCTTGATTAAAAATAAAACAAAATACCTAACCCAATGAAATAAAATTAGAAACAAAATACAAAAATAAAACGAGAGAAAAAATTATTTCTTCATCTTTCTCCATCAAACCAAAACTCTAATAATAAAGAATAAAGTTTTGAAAAACTTCATTTTGGAGCTGAGTTTTTTTGGGTGAATCTATAATTTCAGAAATTTATTATTTAAAGTTTATTTTGGTCCTTCCATGGTAAAAAAAAATACACCCGAGTCGCACAATTCGCGCATGCAGCACTGAGAGGTTCTTGTTACAAAAAAATAACTTGAGAGTTTTTTCGGAAATTCAAGATTATACAGTGGTGGTTTTGCAAAACTTAGTACATGGGACAGTGTAATATTATAGTGACAGCAAAGCAGTGACGTATGTTCCCTTCTTGGTGCCCAAGAATTCATCTATAGACTATAATATATATTCACAAATTGTGATTATATTGGCTAATATAATGTATATAAAATGTTTGAAGATCAAGAAGCAGTCAATCAAATCAAACGACTGAATATTTTATTAAGATGTATAATCACAGATTAAACACAGCTGACTTAAGGCCTAATATATCTTATACTATAAATATATCTGAATTATTAGTCTCTTGTACAATTAATCCTCCTTTAATTATAATTTTAAATTTCCCCAATTAATCCCATATTTCCTTAAATTCCACATCAAAAAATGTCTGTTGACCAAAAGTCAAATCTCATCTTCATTCCATTCCCTGTAATAAGCCACCTAGTGGCGGCGGTGAAGGCGGCGATGCTCCTCTCCAATCGAGACGAACGCCTATCGGTCACAATCCTCGTCATGAAACTGCCTATCGACACCAAGATCGATTCCTACACCAAGAACTCACCCAAGAACTCTCGTATATCAACTTCTTACATCTACCCGAAAACGAGTCCGTTACTAACGAGTTGACGACGCAGCCTCCCAAACAATTCGGGGCTGGCTTCATCGAGAGCCAAAAGGTCCTTGTCCGAGAAGCTGTATCCGAGATATTGAAGGGTTCGATTAGGGTAGCCGGATTTGTAGTCGACATGTTTTGTACTACCATGATTGACGTGGCCGATGGATTTAATGTCCCGAGTTACGTTTTCTTCCCATGCGGTGCGGCGACTCTTGGGCTGATGTTCCACCTTCAGTCTATGAACGACGATCACGGCCAGGAACCGGCAGTTTACAAAGACACGGATGTTGTCGTGTCTGTTCCGACGTACGTCAACCCTGTTCCCGCTAGGGTGTGGCCCGATTTAGTATTCAAAAAGGACAATGGTGACTATTTCCTCAATCTTATGAGGAAGTTTAGACGTGCCAAAGGGATTATCGTAAACACATTTCTTGAATTCGAGCCCCACGCGGTTAGTTCACTCTCTCGAGATGAGAAGATCCCACCGGTTTACCCTATCGGGCCAATAGTACAAGAAGAAAACGATGAAAACGACGAAATAGTAATCGGGTGGCTAAATGAGCAGCCCGATTCGTCTGTCGTTTTTCTCTGCTTCGGTAGCAGGGGAAGTTTCGATTCAGATCAGGTGAAGGAGATCGCAGTGGCACTGGAAAACTGCGGCCGTCGGTTTCTGTGGTCGTTGAGAAAGCCGCCTCCGAAGGAGAAATTCGAGTTTCCGGGGGAGTACAAAGATCCCGGAGAAGTGTTGCCGGAAGGGTTCTTGGAGCGGACGGTGGGGATTGGAAAGGTGGTCGGGTGGGTCCCACAGATGGCCGTTCTGTCGCACCCTGCAGTGGGAGGGTTCGTGTCCCACTGCGGGTGGAACTCGACGCTGGAGAGCGTGTGGTGTGGGGTACCGATGGCGGTGTGGCCTTTAGCTGCCGAGCAGCAGGTGAATGCGTTCCAGTTGGTTAAGGAGTTTGGTATGGCGGTTGAGATTAAGATGGACTATAGGAAGGATAGCAACATGATTGTCGATGCGGAGATCATTGAAAAGGCGATCGAACGGTTGATGGACCCGGAGAATGGGATCCGAGGTAAGGTGAAGGTGTTGAAAGAGAAGAGTCGATTGGTGCTCTTGGAAGGAGAGTCGTCATGCAATTTCTTGGATCGTTTGATTGTAGATATTATGGCCAACGTATCTAGTACCAAGTAAGGCTTCGCCTAGTGGTCGCAGAGCGTCTCTCGGGTGCGTGTGTTGTAAGGTCATTGAAAGAATAAATTATGGATAAACTTATCTTAGTGTACCAGGATGTTTTTGATTGATCAAATTTGGTGCAATGTTTTCACAAAATTGAAAAGTCACACTAATAAAGATATTTTTTTTGCACTATAAATGTAAAGAATGTTACCATTCCCTTAAAATAGTGCTGAACATATGGGCTCAGCCCGTCGGGCCCATTAAGGGAAACATTGAACCTAGCCCGGCCCTTTAGCTCATAATACATTATAATTTAGAGAAGGCTGCAGATATTTGCAAGACGAAAATTACTAAGTGCAAGACCTTACTTCATGCAAGACCAAAATATAAATAAATTTACTAAGATCAAGACTGGAAATTACAAATATAACCCCAATAATAATTTAGATATTATTAATTTAAATTAAGCTAATTGCTATTGCAAGACCAAAAAAAAAATACAAAAAAAAAAGAATAAAAAAAAAAAGGAAAAAGGAGAGGGAACTCACTCCCCCAACAAAACACCAACATCTTCTTCTTCACCCTCATTTTACACATTTTTTTGCACAAAAAAATCTTCCATATTCTCCAAAACTCTTATCACATAAAACCCTCAAATCTTACTAAAACTTGAAAAAAAGGACATTATGGATACACAAGACATAAATATGGAGGATTCTAAGGTCGAAGAACACAAAGAGGTAAGAAATATTGTACTTTGTGATCGTTTTTCTCGTTTTTCGCACCTCATTTCACGTACAAAAAATTCGACATGTACAGGTCGAAATATCCGCTTAATATCGACATAGTAGTGTCGAAAATTTCAACATAATTCGACACTTCTTAACTGTCGAATTATATTGAAATTTTCGACATTCTGGTGTCGATATTAAGCGGATATTTCGACGCTGTTGTGTCGATATTAAGCGGACATTTCGACGCTGTTGTTTGCTGTCGAAATTTGATGAAAAAATCGACACTAGTATGTCGAAATTTTTCCAAAAAATCGACAAGAACAGGTCGTTTTTCGTAAAACCGCAACTCCTTCAACAATAGTGCTACAATCGAACCCTAGAATCATCAACTATGTTCTAAACTGACTTGAATTCATTATTCTAACAATAAAATTATGTTTATCACATTTATTTCTCAAAAAAAAATTAATTCAAAAAGTAATTTCCTTACTTGCTTTTCGTGAGATTGTTGTGGCGGGGTTGGGGCAACAACGGACTTCAACGGCGACGGGGAGGTGGTGGACTTCAACGGCGACGGCGACGGCGACGGGGCGACGGCGACGGTTGAGTGCTGCAATTCCCTTTTTCTTCCCTTCTTCCCTCCTCGTTTTTCAATTCTCAATTCAATTTTTTTTTTCTTTCTTTTTTTATTATTTTTTCTTTTTTAAATTGGTCTTGCAAAAGGAAATTAATAAAATAATTTTTATTTTGTTTGTATTTTATTAAGGTTATTATAGTCTTTTTATACTGAATTTAATAAAAAAAATAATTTGGTCTTGCCCTAAGTAATTTTCGTCTTGCAAATAGTCGCTGACTTTAGAGAACACACAATACATTATTTATTTATTTATTTATTTTTCCCCACAGTAATTGCATTATTTCAATTCTATCATTTTATCACTTCTAATTATTTTTTTGTAAAACAGTTAATGTCAGGGATATTTCTGTAATTTTCTATATTTTTTTTACTGTGAAATATGCACATTTTATTGATTTTTTTAATATGTGGCGCAACAACCCAAAATGTTATTTAAATTGGGACGGAAAGAGTAACACGTTGAAATTGGAATATTACAATCAACACCCTAATAATAACAAAATCACACAACATTTTGTTTACTAAAACTCAATTTTATAAAATTAAATCTACTTTTTTTTTTTTTTAATTAAAATGAAATATTGTTAGACGGTTGACAGTTGATATATTAATTACATTTTGGTGAAGAGTACTTGGTCCAACACCCTTAAGAAAATTAATATATATTGGAAAAATTATAGTTTTCACCTCTCAAGTTTGCATTGGTTTCACATTTGGTTCCCGATGTTAACAAATAAACACATTTGGTCCCTCATATTTCAATTATTTAACATCTTTGGTCATTTCCGTCAATTTACTGTTAGTTCGTCAGTTAAGGCGATGATGAGAACACACTTGATTCCGTTAGTACTAACACAAAATCGACGAAAATAACTAAAAACGTCGAATTTTTGAAACTAATGGACTAAATGTGATTTTTGTGAACATTAGGGTTAAATATAAAGTCAGTTCAAAATTGAAGGATGAAAACTGTATAAATATATATTTTTTAATTTGGAAAAGAGTAAATGCGGTCACCCAGTCACCGTTAATTATGAACTGCTACTATGTATACTGTGAATTGGACGGTCCTGATCAACGCGGTTTCTTCACATCCTTCTAGAAAGGTCGGTATCTTTCTGAAATAGTCAAATTATAATTATATATTTAATCGAATTTAATTCAAGTAAATAAATAGGGGAGACTACATACATGTGACCACGAACTGAGTCAATAGGTGTGAATTAAATTAAATTACTTGGCATTCGATTTAATATTGTTGTTTATTTGCGTTCAAAAAAATGTTTGAACAAAATTTGTTAACACAATTAATCAAACTTAGAACACATATTTTTTTTATTGGATAATGTATATATGTATAGCTCTACTCTAGCTCGAGCACGATTAGGGAAAAAAATGTGTGAAATATCAAGCTATTCGATTGTCCTAGACTTGATTGAAGCTCGTTCCAGCTCAACTCGATTATTTGTCGAATCAAGTCTAAACACATTTTTTTTAACTTGGATGCTTTTTCCTAAAAAAGAAAAATTGGTTGCTAATCAAACCTAGGGATGAAAATCAAGCGGAAAATAATTAGTACTTTTAGAAAGAAAAAAAATCAATTTTTTTTCTTCGGCATATAAAACAAATTCAAATTTCGTTCAAAAGAGATTCGGGTAAATCGAAAATCAAAACAATTGTTATTTTTTTCAAAAATAATCGGAATTTTCAAAAATATTTCCAAAAATTAGAATCGGATCATAATTCATAATTCATAATTCATAATCAATATGTATTCCAATTCAGATAAAAAAAACTGAAATCCGAACTTAAAAAATTCAGAACATTTCAGATCAGAATCAACAGAACTCGCAATCTTCATTCCAATTTCCACCAATTAAACCAAATTTAAACGTAACCTCGAAAACTCAATAGTATCTTTGTAACGACTCTCGGATCGTCGGAGATCAATGCTCGTTTATTTAGTAATACATTTTGGAATCAAAACTTAGAACATGATTTCTTCAACTAAACAATTCAAGTAGTCTCTTTTTTTTTTTAATTTTTATTATAATTTTATTTATTTATTTTATGAAATCTATAGGTATCTAAATTTTGTATAAATAAATAACTTTGTCCGAATGTGACATACACTACTTATCCCACTCAATACTCCATTCTAAGTGGACCTAAGTATTTTCATTATATTATTTGATTATTAATAAATAAGTTATATTATTTTGAGAACTGAAATGATTTGTGCAGGCACAAATTAAACATTCAGGCACATTTTTTACCATTTCTCAAAAAACAAAAGGTAAAAAACTCAAAAAACTCTCTCTACCCTTTCGATTTTCGTTCGCAAAGCCCGTGCAAATCGTCAACAGATCGGAGGTAATTTTTACGTTTTTACGATCCTCTTGTTATGTAGATTACGAATCCGAAAAAAAAACGAAAAAAAACGATACTTGGG
>NW_012194764.1:340461-372400 GCF_000504015.1 Erythranthe guttata
AAATGTAGAAAGGTAAATAGTTATGGTAAAAAGGTAAAAAACCATGGTAAAAAGGTGCCTGAATGTTTAATTTGACCTGCGTATATCACTACCCTTTTGAGAACTATATATATCCATAAGATCTTGTGTTAGCAAATCATGGTAGTCCCATTGATAAGCAATGTTAGGTATGGTAACAGTTGTTAATTTAAGATGTCGATGTTGACATACATATTACATACCCTTTCGATTATCGAAATTGCAAATTTGCGATTTTCGTTGTTATACACGAATTAATTAGCCTATTCGACTTTCTAAAGTAACCAAATTTCGTTAAATATTTGAAATTAGGTTTTAAGCCCGTGATAAAAGAAATATACCTCCAAATTTAATCAAACGTATGAAAGATAATATTTACTCCAAATTCAACCCTCGGCCCTTTACAAATCAAAGGAAACTATTCGAGATTGGATATTAAGGTCTCGTTTGCTTACCTATATTATATTAGATCGAATTAATTTCCTACTGGTTAACTAATTTATTAGTTACTAATATGTTTGGTTCTTTAGATTACATGTATTAAATTTGTTAAATTTTGTTATTTTATATAAATTGTCTATAAAGTCTTTTATTTAACAAAATTACATTATTATTTAAAGGATAAATTTGTAATTTTTCGTTTTAGTCACCCATACGAAATTAATCGCAGGGAGAGGTGTGTTACTAATTTCATGACGTAGTAGCACTTAATTGCGGGCTTGAACTTTAGTAACGGACGTGAGTAATGTTGAATCCTACCAACCAAATATCTTACTTATAATTCCTTCTATTTAGTTAATCTAACCTAATAGTAGCAAGCAAACGAGGCCTAAAAGTATTGGAGCTCGATACGTTAAAATAACGATTCGAACGTAATGTATTTTTTATTCGGTCCGACACTAAGTATCCTTTTCTTTAAGTTGGAAAAATATTGAAATTACACATGGAGTGCTAAACTCTTTAAACCCCCTAATTAGGTTTTTAAAGCTCCAAATCATTAAGGATGAGGTTATTTTTTGAAAAAAGAGTGTGACAATAAATGAACCGATTATAGGGCATAATTAATTATTTGCCAACTGGATGTATGCATTCTTCATATGCTATATGGTTCAAATACTTGCAATAATTCCATGGTCCATATTGTCTATTTTTGACAATTGATGTTGAAGTATTAGGTTATTAGACTAATACAAAAGATTTGATTTGATTAAAGTTGGATTTTATTTAACAAACAAATGCTTTTTTTCAAAATTGATGTAGGATCGATTCACTTAGTTGCACGTACGACTAAACTTATTTAAGACATCTTATAAGTTTGTACATCTGATAAGATGTTATAGGAGCTGATAAACTCATAGATCTTATTGTAAATATTATGTTTTAAGGTAATATGGAGCTTATAAGTTAATTAACAGTAATATAATACTTTGATGTCTCATTTGGTTGCCAAGATAAGATTAGTCTGGATAAAATTAAATAATCTAATGAAACTCGATTATATTATTGGACATTCGATGATCCAATAAAAAAACATGCCTAGAAGGCAAGATAAACCATGATAATATAATATTTGCAGGTCGACCCGACAAGTTATTGGGGATACCAAACATCGAAAAAAGTCGTATTATTTAGTTAATCATGACTAATCTCCCCAACCATTTTAGTAAATGAACAAATAAAATCTTATTTAAAAAAATGTGGAATGAAGGTGTTTTTTTCAAAAATAGCTTAAAAGTACTACAACAACTCATTTATTAAAAAAAAATTAACATCTTTTGACAAAAAAATACCAAACATCTTTTATTAGCTTATAAGCTCTTTAACATCTTTCAGAATTCTCATTCTGATATTATAGATATGGCACGTAAAATGCAACATATAGAAAATTCAACAAACTTAATATTAAATTGTAGAATCTTTGTTGGGCTGATTGTGCTCAATAAACTTGAGAGTTACTATTTAAATTGTAGATCCGATTGGATTTGTTGGGCAAACAACCATTTAAATTATAAACTATGGTTTATGACATAAAATTGATATTTGTTACAAGCGTGCTGCATTATTTGTTATAAGTCTAATAGCCAATATTGATTTATTTTACGATGCAATATATATAGATATAAATTGAATAATTATGAATTACTAGTTGGTTACAGGCTAACGGCTAACGTATGGTTTGACCAGTATGACGCTGTCATAGTGAAGATTATTTGCTGTCACCTGCCCAACATTTCACACTCGCCTATTCATACCAACTTTCACGCGCACATTTCATTTTCGTCTTATTATCGATTTCGTAGATCCTACACTTAGTAAAATATATATCAGATGATTTTGTATTATTGACCTACGCATAATAACACGTACATTTATGTATATCTGCGCTTAGTGGATATATAGTTATTTGAACAGATCTATGGTCGAAATTACCCAGTGCTTTTCGCCGGGTGTAACTTCTCATAGAACCCTGTAGTAGTTTAGGGTTTGTCTATGAATGCAAATTAATCGAACTCTAATAAGTTGTATAAATAGATGAATGATGATAGGAAACGGTCTATGAGATGCTATACCTGGTGTAAACGTAGATTTATATAGATAAATAGGGCAAATTACGGTCATCCTTGAGGTATGACCAAATTATGAAAAAACTCCTCTTGTTTGGGTGATTACAACCACCACCTCCTTTTAAATATTTTTAGATAAAATTTATGTTATTCGGTTATTTAATGAACCAACTCGTATATTCAGTTCTTGTAAACAATATGAAATGTTGGCGCACCGAAATTTCGATTCAGTTTTACCAATTTAATATCCCTAAATTTACCTCTTAAAGGGCTTTTTGATAAGATAATACATAGTTGATTGGATAATTGTAATTATCCAAATATGAAAAGAAGTTTAATAATTTGACCATAACTCAGGAGTGGCCCTAATTTATACAAATAATTATTCACTAATCACGTATACATATATGTAAGTGTTATTATGCGAAGATTTTGGACCACAAAATTTATCAAAATAAAAGAATAATAATAATAATAATAAAGGGAATTATGGCTGCATTAACTTCATCTCCACCACCACCCCCTCCTATAAATAAATGGCCCCCTCTCTAATTGATTTCACATCTCACTTCAAAGACACAACAAATTCTTCATTCGTGTACTCTCAAACAGAAAAAAAGAAACACCTGTATTTTTCGTATTGGCATTTCGTCGAACACATAATGGGGAGCAGATTCATGCTTGCTTTCTTCACACTGTCTTCATTGTTCTTCATCCTCCACGCACGGGCCCACAAATCGGAGCCCGGCCCGCTAAATCTGATCTCCCGGAGTCTGGTCCAAAGCATAGCGGATCCACCATCGGAAAAGGAGGCGCCTTTATCAGCAGGAACAGCCGGCGGCGGCGGCGAGGAGAGAGAAGCTGATCAGGCGGAAGCTCCGGCGGAGTTGGAGAGCAGAAAAATGGGGGGCCACCACTCGCCGGACAAATCAGTGGCGGGCGGCGGAGTTATTATTGGTGGGCTCGTCACCGCCATTTTCGCGGCTGTTTATTGCTACATTAGGGTAACAAGAAAGAGGTCACCGGAAAGTTTGACATGAAATAGTTTCTTGATTTTGCAGTGTGTGTGAATATAGATTAGGATCTTATACTACTTTATTTTATTGGAGTTAGATTCTTTATTTTTTCTACTTTTGAGATAGTTGTTATAAAAATTTATACAAAATTGGATTTTAATTTTTATTTAATTTTTGGGTTAAATGATTCGATTTCACGTATTTCGATTTTCTATGCGATATGGCGTTGCCACTCGTTGTGACAACTTTTGTTACAACATAACACGATTATACAAGAAAAAGTTGTCGTTTTCGGTCGAAATTTACGCTAATCGCTAGAGCTAAAGTTTAAGGGAAGTTTTGAGTAACATTTTTCAAAATTTGAGATCTAATTGTAATTACACATAATTTGGGGGTAGTGCAATTAATCAAATGGCAACGGTTATTTCATCATTTACTCCAATTTATATTTGATCTAACTACCATTTATGAAAGGCTGCACCTATTTGCAATCTTAAAATTTCTAAGCGCAATACCTTACTTTATGCAAGATCAAAATATGAATAAATTTACTAAGAGCAAGACTGGAAATTACAAATATAACCCCAATATTAATTTTAATATTATTAATTCAAAAAATGCCTAATTGCTATTGCAAGACCAAAAAAATAAAAATGAAAAATGACCATTCTTCTTCACCAACAAAACCCAACATCTTCTTCTTCACAAAAAAACTCTTTCATATTCTCCAAAAACCCTCATCAAACAAAACCCTCAAATTTTACTGAAACTTGAAAAGAACGACATTATGGACACACGAAACATTAATATGGATGATTCTAAGGTCGAAGAACACAATGAGATAAGAAATGTTGTACTTTATTTAGCTTTGTGATCGTTTTCTCATTTTTCGAAAATAATTTCGCGTACACAAAAATTTGACGTTTACAGGTCGATATTTAGCAATAAAAACGACATTACAACGTCGATTTTCTCAGTTTCTGAAAAATCGACGCCAGCATGTCGTTTTAATTGCTAAAAATCGACACACTGATGTCGAATTTTGAACAAAATATCGACATACAAATGTCGAAAAAAATGCAAATAATCGACAACAACTTATTGTCGAAATTTAGTGAAAATTTTGACACCACTGTGTCGAAATTTTACAAAAAAATCGACAAGTACAAGTCGATATTTTTAAAACCACAATTCCTTCAACAATGGTGGTGGAATCTAACCCTAAAATCATCCCATATGTTCTAAATGGACTTGTGGCGACTGTCGACTGCAACGGCGACGGCGGTGGTGGTCGACTTCATCGGCGATGGCACGACGACGATCTACAAATGGTTCTCTGCTTCCATCCTTCCCGTTCTTCAATTGTGTTGGGTTTCTTTTTTTTTTTTTTTTTTTTTTTTTTTTTTTTTTTTAATTTGGTCTTGCAAAAGTAATTGGTGTAATTATGTTTTATTTTGTTTATATTTTACTAAGGTCATTATAGTCTTGTTACACTTAATTTAGTATAAATTTTTATTTGGTCTTGCCCTAAATAAATTTTGGATTGCATATAGTCGCTGCCTTTATAAAATGCACCTCAACATTGTTTGCCAAGTTTTATAGTTCATTATTTCTTTCTCATTCCGTAACACTATACCAAAAATTCGGTACTTTAAAAATTTGTATCTTTTATCGAAATGAACCTAATTTATAGTTAATTAATTTTATTTTTCATTTGGGTACCAATAAAACCGAAAATATATTTTAATATTTTAAAAAATTAAAACAAATATATTGAAACTAATTAATTCTTGAATTTGACATTCAAATTTAAATAATCGACCTTAAACATAAAAAAAGAGTGATTTTCAATAGAGGCTAAATAAGAGGAAAAAATATGAATCGAAAAGTATTTTATAATTTGTTATAACCTTAAATAATTTAAAATAAAATAAAAAAATAAAAAAATTCAGTATTTGGTACTGTACGACATTCCATGCATCAATACCGCATAACGTACCGAATACCGAAATTAAAAAAAAAAAATCACGGAACACCTAACCAAATTTTCGATTCAGTGCGGTCGGTTTACCGCCGAGTGAACACCCTTAGATCTTAGTGTTCAAAATAAATTACTATGGACTGAAACACAAGTAAACTATACTAAAGGTATTTAGTTGCAAAAACCCAAAATCCAAACCCTGAAAACTTATTTTCTCGATTAAAATAGGCTATATGTCCCTCAATATTATAATTTATGTGTATAAATTCAAGTCAAAATCTCCATATTTTAATAAATTAATAATATTTATTGTGTCAAAAATACCCTTAGTCAAATCAAATCAAATCCCCTCAAAACCTCTCTATCAAAACAAATTCTCAAACATCTTTCTTGCAAATATTAACATAAAAATTAAATAAATTTGTCAAAAAAAAATATACTATTTATTGTACAAACTCATACTCTAAAAACGGAACCGCCGCCGCGCCACCGTCTATCGTGAACTGCAAATAGCAAACTGACGCATCTGATTCCGTGAACTGAAAATTAGAATTTGTATTATTGAGTTGCAAACAACAAAATAACAATGATTCCGCCAAATGCAAACAACAAACTGAAAAGAAAAAAAAATCCACAATTTGCAATATTGTATTGCAAACAAAAGACTACATATGATTTCGCCAAATACAAACAATAAATTGAGAAAAAAATCAAAACGAGAAAACAATATGTAACATGAAATTGCATAATACAAAATGAAAAAAACTAAAGAAAAAAAAACGAGGTACTCACCCCAAATCCCTTGTAGCCAGCCCTAACTCCGTCACAAACTCTAGAACTGCGCCGCCGTAATGAACCCAATCAATTGAGTGCAACCAGTTATAGCCCTCGGCGAGGATGGTAGGGACCAAGGCTGGAGATATTGTGGGGACGAAGCGGAAGGTGGATTATGAACGCCGGTGAAGAGGTGCATCAAAATCTGATGGATCGATTACTGTAGAACCACTAACTAAGACCGGGGCGAGAATCTCCAAAATTACCTTCCATCGTAACAATTGGAGAATTATAAATTAAATACAAACCGCAAATAAGGTCTCTAAAATAGCAAACGATTTTTTCAAACAAAGAACAAGAAACATGTACCACAACAAAAAAATAAACGAAAAATATTTGGTTAGAGTTTGTTGAAGGATTTAGCTATGGCAGGATTCAAAATGAAAGAGAAAAAAATGGAATTGAGTAAGAAAAGAGAGAAAGAAATTGATCATAATTTTTTTTCGAATAGATGTTTATCGGAAAAAAAAACTGAAAGGAAGAGAGAGACACAATAGTTAAAAGAAGGAGAGAGAAATGAGATTCATTATAGATATAGAGGAGAGAGATATGAGATTTACTTTTTTTTTTTAATTAAAAGTGTTTTTGTCTATGTACTAATTATTTTATTTTATTTATATTATTTTATTTTATAAAGGACTTAGACTTATATTCCTATAACAATTAGGATTTCCACTTATAAAAGGACTTAGAGTTATATTCGTATAACAATTAGGATTCCCACCTATATAAGTCCAGAATAAAGAGTATCTAATCGATTTGCGCTAAAATAAAATTAAAGAATTAGAAAAGGAATAATTTATCCTCTGAGTACCGACTCAAAACCCCCAAACCTAAACCTAATTTTTCTGATACAATTTTCATCCGTCGCCTCAAAGCACTCTTTCGCACATCCGCCGCTTAATTCCTCCGCCGTTCCTTCACACCCGCCGCTTCATTCTTATTAAATTTCAGTTTTTCTTCATCCTTTTTCTCCTTTCACAAATGGCAACAAGTACGTATTTTTTTTAAAATTAAATTACTGTATTCAATTTAATTCAATTAATTAGGGTTTACAAAGCTGTAATTTTTGATTTAAATTTCTTCTCGCAGGATTGCAGTACGAGAACAATAGCGAGATTGGGGTTTTCTCCAAGCTTACGAATGCGTATTGCCTTGTTGCAATTGGTGGTTCTGAAAACTTTTACAGGTATTTAATTTTTCAGTGGCAGTTGTGTAATTAACGTGTATTTGTTTTGGTTTAATCTTAGTTTTTATTAAGAATTAATTTTTTGGTGGCAGCACGTTTGAGGCTGAGTTGGCCGATGTAATTCCGGTCGTTAAAACTTCCATTGCCGGCACTAGAATCATCGGACGCCTCTGCGCTGGTGAGAGTTCTGTTTTTATTTATTATTTATTTTTTATTATATATACAGTCTGTGATTTGCTACTGGCTTGAATATTCAATCATCTGAGAGAATGAATACTTTTTGGCAGGAAATAAAAATGGGTTGCTGTTGCCTCACAATACTACTGATCAAGGTGACCCCACTATTCATATAACTTGTTATATGCATGTATTGTATATGTCATATGTCTCAGTTTTGTGCTTCTTAAATGCTTATGAAATTCCGCCAACGTTTATTTATCAAGTGCAATTAATTTATTGTATGTAAGAAGTTTTTATTTCTCACTTTGAATTCCAACTTCTAGTGGAAGTATAGTTTGCTAATGGAGAAGACTTATTGGAACTTTTGCGATTACATACATAGCTAACGTTGCTTTAAAACATTGCACTGGATATAAGAGTGTAAGAGCCGAGAAGATTACCATGTTACCTTAAATTGATAGTTGATAAAATCGCTCTGATCAATCTTGTAGATAAATCAAAATAGTATTGTCAGTTTATTTCCAACATGTCCCGAAACTATGAGATCTTAAAAAAAAAAAAAAAAAAAAAAAAAATCGGTGATTATAAGCCACAGTGCTCGTTGCTATTGAGTTGCTTGTCTAACAAGAATAATACTTAGCATGGTGGTTCAAGTTTGCGAACTTGTCGGCATATATGATGTTGATACGACTCTTTGGAATTTCAATGCGTTTTTTATGATGGCCACTTCACTTTGTTTACTACACTCTTGTCTTGTAAAATCTTTATATGTTGCACTCTAACTCGTTAACCCGAAACCCGAAAACCTGAAAAACTGAAACAGGAAACCCGAAACCCTTACTATGGCAGTTAATAGGCACTGATACATCTGATTATCCTCTGGCGGAGGCTGAGACCATTTATATATGAATACTGTATTTGTTTGTACGATATTTTGTTGATTTTCTGGTTTCGTAGACCTAATGTTGATATCTGTATTTTGCTATTTTAGAGCTTCAACACTTGAGGAACAGTCTACCAGATTCAGTGGTTGTTCAGCGCATTGATGAAAGATTATCTGCCCTAGGGAACTGCATTGCTTGCAATGACCATGTCGCTCTTACACATCCCGATCTTGACAGGGTAAATATCCAGATACATTTCAACTATCTATCGTAATTTACAGTTGACACTTTTGCTTTGGTAAAGTTGTTAATGTCGAGTGTTTGGTAAATAGTTGGGAAAATGTTGTATTTTATGTCTGGACAACTTTATTCAGTTTCATGTTTGTGCAGATGTCTGAATTTCTCAGAAAACGTACGATTAAAATTCATTCTTGAAATACATTTGGTTATTTGTGTGGGTTACTAATGCTCGGTATTTTGTTCAGGAAACTGAGGAAATGATTGCTGATGTTCTAGGCGTTGAAGTTTTCCGACAAACTGTTGCCGGCAATATACTTGTGGGGAGTTACTGTGCACTTTCAAATAGAGGTGGCTTGGTAAGATTTTATTGTAAACTTTCGAACAATTTATTATTTTTCTCTCGACAAAGTTTATAAATATAATAGAAAACTTGTCATTGAATAATTTAATTAAAGTTTGTTTTGTGGGGCAGGTCCATCCTCATACATCAATCGAGGATCTAGATGAACTCTCGACACTTCTTCAAGTCCCTTTGGTGGCTGGCACAGTGAACCGTGGTAGTGAAGTGATAGCTGCTGGTCTGACGGTCAATGATTGGACAGCATTCTGTGGTTCAGACACGACTGCGACTGAGTTGTCTGTCCTCGAGAGTGTTTTCAAGTTGAGAGAAGCTCAACCGAGTGCTATTGTTGATGAGATGAGAAAATCATTGATCGACACCTATGTTTGAATTACCCTTTTGAACTTTGGATAAACCTTTCTCCTTTTCAATGTGTAGATGAAGCTACTACGATTCCTTCCGGGCTTGAGCTTTATTTTGTGGAAAGACTTTTTTTTTTGTCCTTGTTAAATTTTGTTACTCCATTATGTAAGCTTCGTAACTGTTGGATTAAAAGTATCATCTTGTTTTCTGTTCGTTTCAGTCACTTTGCGGCGGTGTTTATTCGTTAATGAATTGCTCTACTTGGGTGACATGTATTATTCGCACAATATCTTGTTATCCGTGAAAAATCTGTTCTTGATCTGTTAATCCTTGAAAGTCTAATTAGTTCGAAGTATTAAGTTCAAATAACAATCACAATTTGTTTTTTTAATATTTATTTTTAAAACACATTAAAATATTTATTCGAATCACAAAGTAATAGCAACGTGGGTAGTTTTTGCACTTAAGATTTGATAATAAGAGATGGTATAGCCCTTTTACGATCATGTCGATTCATTCAAGGCAACGCGATAATCGCATTTCCTTTTTCTTTTTTTAATTTTCTTTTCCGACTGAACTAATACTCATATTTCAAAGTTTAAAAATATTACAAAAGCCTGTCAGCAAAGGTTAATAGTTCTTAAACGAATTCTTAGAAAAGCTAAGAGAGGAGCAGAGCAAACTCTCGCCCCCTTGGATTCCGACTCCACGTCAACTATTTAGGGTCTCCAAGTTGCCTGATTCATAAAAAAATATGATATAAATATCACGAACGACAAACTACAACAAGCATTTATCGTTAATAAAACAAACATAATTTATATTAATCAAATGGTTTCCAAGCCAATTACGTACACCTTTAATCCAAAAATAAACACTAACAGAACAACACAAAAACATGGTTCAACTACGTGCAGAGCATATCTAAAGGAGGAAATGAAACATACCATCTAACGCTGAATATTAAGCATGGCTTTTGCTTCAGTTTGCTCCTCCAACAAATTATCGCTCGCATACTTGCTCAACATTTCCTGCTTCTTCTTCTCCAATACCATCTTTTTAATCAACTCCTCATCAGGCAGTGGCACATGTGCAATAAATTCGTTTTCCATTTCCTCCTCTTTCTCTCTCTCGATTCTCCGTTCTTCCTCCACCACATCCTCTTCTCCCTCGAACAAAATCTTAGACACAGCACCTGCTTCTGCCACGTCACCGCTCATTACAGCCCTCTTGGCTTCCTTCTTTATCTTCTCCATCTCCATCCAATCTGCCAGCGCTGCAGCCCTCATTTCCTTCTCCGCTTTTCCTTCTAGTCCCTGTAATACACCATCCTCATCGTCCCTATAGCCATAATAACTTGAATCGATTCTTTTGTATATGTCATACCTACAAACAATAGACATAAACTACATCAGAACAAACCAGTACATAAAAGTAAACAAATTACCAAGGGATTCATTAGACCCTTCTAACCAACTAATCACCAATTGAAAAAGACAATATCTTTGACTAACAGTGAATGAAACTATCTCAAACTAAACATGAACTAATCACCAATTGAACAAGACAATATCTTGGACAAATAATGACAGAAACTATCTCAAACTAAACAAGAACTACAAAGCATACTTGAGTCATAAAACCTAAATACTAAATCTACCAACATTCAGACAAAGTATTCGAAATTAATAACTTCTATCGATTCTTCTGTATTATATCATACCTACAAACAATTGGCAAAAACTACACAAGGATAAGGCATTCATTAGCCCCTCTAACCAACTCATCAAGAAATCCACTTAAGAAACCAATAATTTCTGTTGATAATGGGTTTTTAGCGAAAACAAATTCTGTTCAGATTCCTGGTAATCAGTATCCAGAAGAATAATACCATGAATTTGAATTCTTCGCAAACTTCTATATGACATTTTTTATCGAAGTTGTTTTTAGGATTGAAGCTGAAGGTTTTTCGTAAATTGCTTTCCGATTTAATCCGTTGATGAAAGGATCATACCTTTCGAGTAACTATTCTCTTGAAGAATTATCTTTACACCACATTCTTTCCTACTAAATCATGTCTAAGATATACAATTCAAACAGTAACTAAATCACCAAATATCTTCGACTAACAACGACCTGAAGATATCTCAAACTAAACAATAACTACATTGCATACTTTAGTCATAACAAAACCTCAAATAATAAATCTACACCAACATTCAGTCAGACCAGTCAGATAAATTAAGAACGTAACCCCATACAAAAGCAAGCATCACTACAATACCTCCCAAATCGCATTCCATAATAAAATGTATAAGAAATAATAAACATAGCATTGCATCAACTACAATAAGACTAGTAAAAAAAAAATACCTGGTGCGCCTCTTACGCAATTCCGGAGGCTTCTCGAACAACTCCCTAACACCGGGCAGCTTCTTCGCCGCCCCGAAGTATCTATACCCGGGGCCCCTTCCGCCGGGGTTGGGAACATCGATAATGTTACCATCCAAATCAGTCATCTTGGCTGAATGCCTTGTATAATTCGGCCCTCCTAGCTCGACGATTCGCCGCTCCCAATGGACCTTCTCTCGAATCAGCTTGTTGATCTCGTCGTTCAAGTCCCTCAGGCGGTGCTCTCCGAGGCCTTCGTTCTGGATTTCGGCGACTTTCCGGCCAATTTCGCGGAGTATTTGCTGCCGCCACCTGTCCGCCTCCGCCAAGTCGCGGCACTCGGAGGCGAGGTAGGGGCGCCGCTCCTTGGGCTTCTTCTTCTCCTCCTCTTTCATGGTGATGAAACGATTCAGCATCGACTGCGCTTTCTCCTCGTTACGAGCCATGGCGGAACAATTGCAGTGAGAATTAGGGTTTCTGTCAACTGAGGGTTTGTAGATTCCGAAGAAGAGAGGTGATGAAGGAACTAGGGCGGGGAAGGGGAATAAATTAGGGCTGATAAATGGAAGGAAATTAAAATTAAAATTAAAAATAAATAAATAATTCGAAGGAAAAACAATATTTAAGTGAAAAAAATACAATTACAATAGAACCTCGATAAATTAATAATCTCGATTAAATAATAGTTTATCTCGGTCCTGATTCGGTTAAAATATGTTAAATTATTAATTCGATAATTTAATAATTTGCTAACTTAATGGATATTCTCTAATTTCGACTGTATTAATTTATAAAGGTTCAACTGTATATAAGTAATAAATTTCTCACACAAACTATACATATAGTACCCCTATTATAAGAATACAATAGTAGAACTATTTTATAAATTGTTTTTGGGAGGAAAAAAATCGGAAACTTTGGAACTAATTAAATATGATTGGAAATTGCAATATCCGAGAATTATATATGCAATTCCGATTCCAATCCAAACAATTTTGAAAACAGTATGAATAAAGATTTCGGAAATCGAAATAAAGCATGTTCCAAATTTGGAAATTTTTCGAAACCAAAATCGGTAGAAACTGGAAATTATGTTCAGATTTTCACCTATGTTAGGTACATAATATCCAATTTACAGCAATGTCTTAATCAAGAAGTAATAATTAGAATGTTAGTTATGAATAAAAAGACGAAAAAATTGAGTATCGGTCGTTTTCGGAAAGTAGAATAAGGGTCTATGAGGATGCTACATCGGGTGATCTTGCACTACAGATCTATACAAATAATTATCTATTAAACACACGTACACGTGTGTATTATTACGTGTTGATTAATGTTGTAGGTGTAGGATCCCGATGCATTTTATCGGGTGTAGTATTTACGAAACCGTAAAATAACTAATTGGGAGTAGGAATAAGGGGGGGTAAAAAGAGAATATTTAAGTGGGGGACGAAAAAGAAAATAAAAAATATAGAACGGGTAAACTATATATATTTACTTGATTAAAACAAAATAAAGAACAATTAGAAAACATAATTCATTTTCCGGCGCCTTTCAGGAAACCATGGTAACCCTCTCTCTCTCTCTCTCTCTCTCTCTCACCCCTTCGTCTTCATTCCAATTGAAGTTCTTCAGTTCGCCATTCTCGAATTTGCTGTTCATACGAGCTGAATTACATTTGAATAACTGCTTTAATTGAATTTTAATTTGATTTCAGGCCCTCGAGGAAGAAGAATACTTCGCTTCTGTAAAGCAGTTGGAAGAATCAGTGAATTCAAACCCTACCGATCCGTCTCTTCGTTTTAATCTGGTATTTAACCGATTTATTGCTTTCTTCTCTTACTTCGTGTTTTTTTTTTTCTTCCTGCTGTTTGCGTGCGTGTTTCAGCTCTCAATTGTGTTAATTAACTGTGTGGAAATCGCAATTTCAATTTCAGGGCGTGTTGTTATGGGAAATGGGAGAGAAAGAGGCGGAGATGAGAGAGAAAGCGGTGGAGCATTTGATGGTAGCGGCGAAGCTCAACCCTCAGAATGGTGCTGCATTCAGATATTTGGGTCATTATTATGCCCTCGTTTCGCCTGAGCCGCAGCGTGCTCTCAAGTGCTACCAGAGAGCTGTTTCCCTCAACCCCGAAGATTCCGATGCTGGGGTATTGATTCTTTGATGATATATATAGATATGTTCGTTGAAATTTTTGAATATATGTGTTTAGCATTGATTAATTTTGTTGGATAATTTACTGATTTTGTTAGGGTAGAATTCTGATTTTTTTTTTCGGAGCTTGTTTAGATTTTTTGTTAGTAAAATAAAATAAACTGGAAATGCAGTACAAATTATTGTCAGAACTCAGAAGTTATGTACTATCAAGTTTAAATTACTGATTTATGTGGAAATAGTTCACTTCTCCCAAAATTAGGTGCAATGTATAAGTTTAGTGGCTTTTCAATAACTTGCTCAACCTGATAATTTTAATTTAATAGTGGCAATGTAGAATTTGAGAAAGAAAGTAATGTTTGTTTGTATTTGAGAAGAGATAATTTATACTCTAGCAGTCAAATCATGTTTAAAGGTTTTGGGAGAAAGATATTTTGTAAGAAGAATTTGAAAAATAAAGTGGTATTTGTTTGTATGCCAGTGCAACAATCAAATCATGTCTGTAGGGAAACTTTGAAAATAAATCCCAAAGGTTTATGAAGTCCAACTTGAAAATCGTAACAAACATTGATTTAATTTGGGAAAAGAGTAAAAACATTGCTGGCTCTGTTACTGTAACTAGAGAAGTGATTATTTGAAACATGAAGATTTGAAGTATTCAATCAAATCCGTGAATTGCAGGAAGCAATTTGTGATTTACTGGATGAGGAAGGGAAAGAGAGCTTGGTGCTTGCTGTCTGTCGTGGAGCTTCTGAGATGTCTGCGAGGGCTTTCTGGGCTTTTCGTCGACTGGGATACCTTCTGGTTTTACATTTCTCCATTCATTTTCTTATTGGTCCTTATTTTTTTTTTCCGATTCATTTTTTTATAAAGGTTGGCTAATTGAGTACTTTCTTGCAGGCTCATCAGAAGAAATGGTCCGAAGCCATACAGAGCCTCCAGTATGCCATTCGTGGTTTTCCTACATGTGCTGACTTATGGGAGGTGCTTACTCTTTTTTTTTTTTTTTTCCTCATAGATAAGATACCCTTTTCTTTAGAATTCTAATTCTTTTTTGTAGTCAGTCATTTTAGCCTTTTGTCTTTGATGTGCTAGTGCAGACATTGGGTCTTGCCTACCAACGTATGGGCATGTTGACTGCTGCACTTAAGGTAATTCTGCCTATCTATCTCTTCTCTGGCTTTCTTTATCTTTTTTTCTCGTCATATTATTGCTTTAAAGGAAAATCATCCTTTTACCTTTAGCAAAATCATTTTGTTCGGATTCTCCTTGTGTTGCTTCACCATTTGAGAAACCAATTACATAGTTTCATCACACGTTACGCAATGATTAAAACTCTGTACAAAATTCGTATGGCTTATCTGCATGAACCTGAACATAAGATGAGTACCAATTTTCATTGCCTTTTATACAAATTGTTCTAGTCGCAAATTGCTTGCTTTTAAAAACATAGTTAGCTCATCTATTGACTGAGAATAATGATATTGGTCTTTACAGTTTACATGGCACTATCATTAAAACTAAACTTGGTATAAGCATTATTGCAGTATTTAGTTGCTAATCGTCATTTGTATTCTCACAGTCGTACGCAAGAGCAGTTGAGTTGGATGATTCAAGGGTTTTTGCATTGATTGAAAGTGGAAATATTTCTTTGATGCTTAGTTCTTTTAGAAAGGTAAGACATTTTTTGTTTTACGTTTTTCTTTCCCTAAGAGTTGCTTTGCTCCGTTGCTGGTGTTCTTTAATTATCTATTCGTAAGCTTACCTTTCATATTTATTCACATTCTTCGACTCCAATTCCATTTCCCAACTTTTTGTGAGATTTAAGTTTTTTCTTAAATTTCTTTCTTTTTTTGGGCGATTAAATTAGGTCTTATGGTGATTATTATGCGGATCAAACTTAGATAATTTTCTTCAGTGTCTATTACCGTTCTATGTATTAGGCAATTAGCACAATCTTTGAAAATGAGAGTTGAAATATTTTTATGCATCTTTGTCGATTTCCCTAAGATATTGATTGAGAATCGACTGTATGTTGCACGCTGCAATAAGCGAGATTAATCTAGAAAGTGAACACTTTCTTTGAACACCCCAAACGGAAACACGGGATAGATTATATTTTATTTGCAAATTGGGCTGTGTAATGGCCAATTAGCAGGCCCGTTAGTCTCTTCTTTGGAGGGTGGCATGTCCCATGTTAGGCCCACACCTTATAGTCTTGTAATTGAGACTTCGGTAGAACGTACTCCATTTCGGTAGCAACTAATTCATATTGGTTTTCGCTTCGCGTAAATGATTTCCCCAAGTTGCTAAAGGAGTTATACCCACCAACTTATAAATAACTCCATCTCTCCTTCTACAATCAATGTTGATATAAAAAACATAATGCATTAACTAAAATGCATATTTTACACTCACCCATGGATTAACTAAAACATGCTTCTCGAAAAATGTTGGATCATTGATGGCAACAACATTTAATGTAACTACTTTTGAGTTGCTTTTTTGAAAATTGTTGTTACTATTCTCTTTACTTTTTTTTTCTTTCTTTTCTCTAAACAAAGGGAATCGAGCAATTTCAACAAGCTTTAAATATTTCACCTCACAATGTATCTGCACAATATGGGCTTGGTTCTGCACTTCTTGGTTTGGCAAAGGAATGTGTCAATATGGGTGCCGTTAAATGGGGATCTTCGCTCTTAGAGGTTAGTTTCTCAAAGTAGAATCTGTCTTCTTTCTACATTATTCAAGTGATGATTAAGCTTTGGCTGAAATAAATCTCAAGCTGAACATAGGAAGCATCGGAAGTGGCCATGCGTGGTACATCTTTAGCAGCAAACTTCTCATGTTTGTGGAAGCTACATGGAGACATTCAGGTATAATGTTATAACTGTTTTTCCTTTGAAGGCAATATATTCTTGAATCTTATCCAGGTCTTTTTGATGTATGATACATTTCATTTGCTTATGATTCTACTTATACTTCTGAGAACGACTTCTATTTCATTTTCTCTTAGCTTATATATGCCAGATGTTACACATGGACGCCTACACATGCTGATGAGATATCTTTCAGTACTTCTATCAGTACATGGAAAAGAAATTGCTTTATAGCTGCTAGAAATTCCCGTCGCTCCTATCAGCGTGCCTTGCACTTGGCCCCTTGGCTAGCTAATATATATGCTGATGTTGCTATTGCATCAGATCTTTGTTTGTCTCTTAAGGAGTCTCCTGAAGAGGAGCTGAATGTTTGGTAACTATTTCTTTCCGTATAATGAAGGGTGAAATGCAAATTCTTTTTTCTTGAGGTTTGATATAATTACAAGAAAAACTCGACTAACTTTCAGAATTTCAAAAACGAATAACCACTTGAATTTTGTTTTTATTTTCCATCTCCCCCTTTCGAAAGGTGTAATCTTCAAATAGAAACATATGTCAAGGGGGTATTTGGGTTTTTTTTGTTTTTTGAAAATAGACTAAATCTCAAGGATAAATTTTTGAAATTTACCCTAAATGAATTCGTCTGTGTATATAATTTTTATCTCACTCTACCACAATAACCAGGTCTGTGGCTGAAAAAATGTGCATCGGTGGTATACTACTCGAGGGCTACAATGAAGAATTTTGGGTGGCACTGGGATGTTTATCAGATCATATTCCTTTAAAACAACATGCTTTAATACGTGGGTTGCAATTGGATGTATCTCTAGCTGTTGCATGGGCGTACCTCGGGAAGGTAGTTACTTTTGAGCTGAATGAGTGATGGTTCTGTATTATAGCAGGATGGATAATCTTATGCTTTTACTTCTACCTTCACTTAAATTTAGTACTTTCTGATGTTGAGGAAGAAAATAGTAATGACTGAGGGGTTCAGCTCTTCAGAATCTTCAGTTATGTTTCCATGTCCAACACCCTACAGATATGATTCATGAAATGTCTTCAAGCCTCTGGCACACATCAACTATTATGTGAAACTGCAATAATGCAAATATTTAATAACATCGACAAAATAATTTTTATGAGTTTATAACAATAAGATTTAGTACCATGCCTTGCTTTTTTCCCTTTAAAAAAGAATATCTTTGCTATTAATTTTCTCCTTAACTATGAGTATCCTGACATGTTTGAAGTCCATATGGAATGTTCGGAAGCATCTTCAACTTGTTTTCCCAAGTATTTGACTCAAGACATGCGTTTTTACGCATTTAAATCTCCTACTGATTTGCTCTCTCAGAAGTAATCCTCCAAATTTCCCATCTTCTTGGAGAAAAAAACTTTTTTTTTGTCTACACTCTAGTAACTTGGCCAGTACATTGTATTCTGTATTTAGTTCGGTGTTTTTTCTACACTTGTGTTTGACAAACCTTCGAAATCCCCATAGAGGGTCTAAATATTGGATTTTTGTAGCTTTACAGGGAGGAGGACGAAAAGCAATTGGCTCAGCAAGCATTTGATTCTGCTAGAAGCATAGAACCTTCACTTGCATTACCATGGGCAGGCATGTCAGCTGATGCCAGTACTAGGTAAATTCAGGTACTCTTGTGGACTACATAGATAATTACCATTGGCATGTCCCATGCAAAATGTAATTTATATTTGCTTTATTCAGAAATATTGACCAGAATGAAGCATATGAGTGCTGTTTACGGGCAATACAAACATTTCCGGTACGATATGTTCCACCCATGCTTGTTTTTACGTTGTTTCCTGTAAATGAGGCATGCCATATAGAATTAAATTTTTAACCTTTTATAATAGGTACATTATAGTTATCTTCTAATTATATCAGTATGCAAATGGTATTTTGTTGGCAGCCTGTGCCTTCCCAGTCAGAAAATATATACTTGTTGAATATGTAAAGTGGACTCATAGTTGCTATATTGATCAGCTTGCAGAATTCCAAGTTGGTCTTGCAAAGCTTGCTTTGCATTCGAGTTATTTGTCATCTTCAGAGGTAATTAGTAGTAACATCTCTTCACAGGTCTTGTTCTTTAAAGCACATACTGGTTTAGATGCCATTCTTTAATTGAAAAGAGTTTGTAGAATGCATGAACAACTTCATTTGTGATGGCTGTTATAGGTTTTCGGAGCCATTCAACAGGCACTGCTTCGTGTTCCGGACTATCCCGAATCTCACAATTTGAATGGGCTAGTTTGTGAATCAAGGTCTGATTATCAAAGTGCTATTACCTCCTACAGGCTGGCACGATGTGTTCTGAAATCTTTTGAAGATGAATCATCAATATCCCATGTAACAGATGTATCCATCAATTTGGCCAGATCACTTTGCATGGTAATATTACTTGCCATAATACTTCTTATATATATATATATATATATTTATTTAGGCAAACATTCAGGTCCTTTGCTGATATAGTCCGTATTAATAATACGTCCTTTTTTGGTTTAGGCAGGAAACGCAGGCGATGCAGTTGAAGAGTGTGAGTATTTAAGGCAAAAAGGTAAAGTGCATCTGGAATAATTTGCTGATATAGTCCATATTTAATGCTTATTTATGTTTGTAGGTATATCCTATTCCTAGAAAAGATGGAAATTAAGTTACATTTTTTTAAATTGATTCTTGTTTAATATGATCTTTTTTTTACTGAAATAATATTGGACTGTATGCTGCAAAAGATGCTAAAAATTGGTAGTTAATATATGCTTCCACTGATATGGCACCTTAATTTTTTAGGACATTTGGATTCTAAGGGTCTGCAAATATATGCTCTATGCTTATGGCAACTTGGCAAGAACGATATGGCTCTGTCCATGACGAGATCACTTGCTTCAAGCATTTTATCAATGGAAGAAAATGATGCTGCTGCTTCCATTAGCTTCATCTGTAGGTTGCTTTATCACATTTCTGGGCAGGATTCGGCAATCGTAAGCATTTTGAAGATGCCCACGGAACTGTTTCACGGTTCAAAGATTAGTTTCATTGTTTCCGCTATTCATGTTCTGGACCAAAAAAACCAACTTGAGGCTATTGTTTCTAGAAGCCGTTCCTTTGTTACATCGCGTGAAGATATCATCGCAATGCACATTTTAATTACACTTGGTAAACTTGTAAGTGTTCCCATTTTAATATGGTTTCTATCTGATGCTCATTAATTCATTAATATCTAGAGTAATTCATTGTGGGTTTTTTCAGCTGAAGAACGGACACGAGGACTCCCTTGGAATTCAGAAGGGAGTAGATCACCTTAGGAAAGCACTTCACATGTACCCTAACAGTAGTGTGCTTAGGTAAATAAATGCCTTCACAATCTTCATTTTCTCGCTTTATATTGTAAGCATCATAAAGTACATATGTGCTTAGCTTTTGTAAGTATTGATCAGAATATAAATTCAATCTATGTTATCCTTATGCTCATCCAAACATTATTATTGGATGTTGTAAGTTGATTCCATGGATCTGCATTTGTCATATTATATAATTATGTTCCAGGTTCATCTGACTAAACTTATTACAAACAGAAATCTCCTTAGTTATCTCTTACTATCAAGCAAAGAATGGAGAGATCTCCGTCTTGCAACTAGATGCTCTTTCCTGGACTTGTCCGAGCATCCAAAGGATGGTGGCATGAAATCTGCATGTGAGATCCTCGGTGCTGTAACTGTTGCTTGTTATGAGACAGCAAGCAATAATGAAAAATTCTCGATTCCAATCTCTGGGCATCAACAGCCTTTCGTATCGGGATCTATCAAACTGTTGCAAAAGTATATTTCTTCCTTCCTTTGGATTATAGATACATTTTTTTCTCCTTTATTTGAAAGATTTTGCACTACAAATTTACAGGTTTTTGCATCAAGAGCCGTGGAATCGTAATGCAAGGTATTTGCTCACGTTGAACTGTTTACAGAAAGCACGTGAAGAAAGATTTCCTGTACATGTTTGCCGTGTTCTTGAACGCCTTACAGCTGTCTCTCTATCTAATCGTTGTCTCTCAACTGAAGACTCCTTATCCCAATACCAGAATTTCCAACTTCTACTCTGTGCGGCTGAGGTTAATCTACAACAAGGCAATAACAATGAATGCTCAAGACTTGCAAGAAGTGCTTTAGGTTCTTCCGTTCATAATAGCTATTTATTTTTCGCTCATTTGCTACTATGCCGTGCGTGTGCTGCTGAAGATGATACCGTTGGCCTGAGAAAAGAATACAGGCGATGCTTGGAACTTGGAACTGATTTTCATATTGGGTGGATTTGTCTCAAGTTTATTGAATCTAGATATGGCCTACAAGATGATTCTACTGTATTACTCTCGAGCTTCGAAGATTGCTCCAAAGATGATCAACATTCGCGGCATATGTGGATGGCTCTATTTAATATGGTGCAGGGTTTGGTTGCTATTTGGTTTGGCGATTTTGTTGCTGCAGAAGAGTTGTTTGCACAAGCTTGCTCTTTAGCTGATGGCGAGAGTTGTCTCCTTCTGTGTCATGGTAATATTATCTTATGAATTAGTGCAGTCTTCATTAAATTTTTCAAAGAGCCCGTATTGTAAAAGAAGTTCAGTTACTTTCCAAAGAAACCGAACACTATGCGGTCTGGATTAAGATATAGACGGTTTGAACAATTACTGGTTTTGTATATTAAAAAAAAAGCATCGTAAGCCTAAAAATTAGATTGTTTTGGGTCAATAAGATGTAATCAACTTGAACGGAATGGAAGTGTGTACTTATTTATACATACAGATAAATTATCCTTTTTTTGGATGCAGGTGCTATCTGTATGGAGCTTGCCAGACAGAAGTGCGAGTCGCACTATATATCACATGCTATAAGAAGTCTCAAGAAAGCAAAAAATACATCTCCAAAACGTTTGCCTATAGTTTCACTATTGCTGGCACAAGCGGAAGCAAGCCTTGGCTCCAAATCGAAGTGGGAGATCAACATTCACGATGAGTGGTTTTCTTGGCCTCCAGGTTTATTTTTTTAAATAATGTATCGAGTTTGTGTTTGCGCCATAAGTTTGAGTTTTCTCTCTCACTGCATTTTATATTTATTCACGTAATCATGGGCGTTTTACACTTGTAACTTACAGTCCGGTGTGTACTCAATTCTGCAGAAAGGAAACCGGCTGAGATCTTATTTCAAATGCATTTGCTTTCTACACAACGGAAAGATGTTTATACACCGTCTTCTAGCCTAGATTATGGCGACACCTCTATAAGATGGATTTTACGAGCGATCCACACAAATCCGTCATGTTCGAGATATTGGAGGTTTTTGCTAAAGGATATTTCATACTAGAGGAGAAACTTTAGGATTTAAGGAAGTAATAGATGTTTTTTTTTTTTTTTTTTTTTTTTTTACGATGATGATTTTCGATTAATAGGAAGACGACTGGTTCTCTCTAATGTTTGTTGTAATTGGCTTGTTATGATTTTTCCAACTTTGCAGTTGCCTGCACATGGGTATTTTCTAATGCATTCTGAAAGAAAGAAATTGTAACATTATTTTTCTGGTGTTTCTCATTTATTATAGCAGCTTAATAGAGACTGATGATTTGACTTTATAGTTTAATTCTGTCGAAGAAAAAGGGAAATAATAATAATAATAAATATTTAATAATGTTGTAATTTGTTATGAGTAATGCCATCTCCAAAATGGCGTGGAGGGTCCGGTGGTGGTGGAAGTTGAGGTGGAGGCGGAGGCAGCAGTGGCGACGGCGGTCGTCGTCGGAAGGCGGCCATCGGTCGGACATCATGAATGACGGCGTGAATTAAAGAATTTTTGTGTTTGATGAACTTCCGCTCGTCTTTTCCTAATTTTCCTCACTTTTGAGAAAAAAATGCGTTTTCCTTATTTTAGGTTAAAAAAGTTTTCCCCTTTTCCTCCCAATTACATTACCCACTATTTTACATTTTAACCAAACAAGGAAAGTTGATTAATTTTAACTTTTCACAATTTTACATATCGTTTTCTACAAACCAAAAAGAGCCTAGAAATTCGGTACATAAGCAAGAAAGATCTATCAACATGCGTTAATCAATCTACATATTCTATCTAACCGAAAATAGTAAACGTTACTAGAACACGATTAATCAATCCACATGTTCTATCTAAACGAGTACAAGAAACACCTACTTATACACGATTTTTTTTCTGAGAAGAACTTATACACGATTAATCAATCTAAATATTCTACAGTGATTAGAGCCAGACTAGGACTAAACTAAACTTCGATTTCCAGATAACTAGCCTGCAATTTATACACGTGTAACAAGTTCAACTCGTTAGAACTTCTATCCTTCAACCCACATTCCATCATCGTCATCTTCAGAAACTTCAGCTTCAACTTCTACATTTACGTCTTCTACATTAAAACGGTCAACTCTGCCACCTGTCAAGTTTAAGCATCGTCGGAGCAATAGTTAGTTGCACATAAAAAAGTTTTTTTTCACTTTTTCTTAAAATATATGTATGTGCCTTTACCTGTAGGAGGGGGCGCCTCCCATGCCACGTCATCTCCTGCATAGTCACCACTACGTTTTGATTTCACGCCAACTTGGCGCTCAGTGGGCGTGTTATAAACTACAGCCACGTGCTTTTTTTCATCTGAAGACTCGATAGGTGTCGAAGTAGTACTGGTCGGTTTTATCTCTGCTTTGGTCTCTTCAAGTTGCTCTTTTGTGAGATTCCTTCCTTCCTTTGTAAACCATGAAATCGCAATTTTTGTTGGTGCCTTAGCATTCTCTGATTTAATATTATCTCCTTTTTTGTCAATAGCAGAGAAGACGACTTCAACCTGTCAAATCCAAGATTTAATTCTTATTTGATTCTACAACAAGCCAAGATAAGAGCTCATTGTGGGCCCGGCCCGGCCCGAATAGTTATTGCACTAACCTAACATTAAATAAGACATAATTATTTAACTAATCATGCTTTTGCAATCAAAGAATAACAGGTATAGGCTTCAGTTATTGTTAGTTCGGCAAATTAGTTAAGTATTAACATAAATATATAACAGCGATTCAGTAGGTTTTGTACTAAACTATTCATATATCCAGAACCATATATTAATCAAGATTTAAATTTTCCAAGGAAATTGACACAAGTGGCATTAACGTAAAAAACAAAAAAAAGGGGTCGGTCCCAACTGAAAGAAAACAACAAGTACTTACCTTAATATCTCCAAAACCAAGGCCTTGAGAAGATCTAGAAGGATCATTGGCATTACAATCTCCATTATCAGATCTGGCAACGGCATTTGCTTTAAGTTCCCAAGCTTGAAAACTTCCAAATTCAGGCACCGGTAAATCCTTTACTCTTGCGAGTTGATCAGTTAGTGGTTTCAGCTGTTCCTGTAATAAAAAGTTAATACAAGTATATATATATATATATATATATATAAATTAATGTTTTTCAGGAGTCTTCACAAAATCTGTTAAATGCGTGCAAATTACCATGTGTAGAACCCAAAACCGGCACCATATTAAAACATTTGATGAAAGAAGCAAAATATTATATGTACACAGTTTGCGACTAAATCTAGATGTATTGGCCCGTCTGTTTAAAATATGCATATCACTCGTTTTCTCAACACAATTGATTTCGTCTATTACACGGCTTAAATACAAAACCATGGCGTTTAAAAAGATAATAGACTTCAAAAGGTATAAACTTAAAATATATATATATTTTTTTATCATAAACCAAGAACAAACCTCCATCTTTGTCAGCATTTCTTTCGAGTTTTCATGGCGATGCGGTTTCGATTTATCAACTCCATTTCCTAATTCCTGAGCAGCTAACGTTTCAATTTCAGCCACAAGCACCCCATTGCAGCTTTCACAGTGAAAGTCCTCGTCGTATGGGGAGATCAATCCGAGGGAATCAAGGGCATTATATCTGGATTTTTATATTTTAAAATTACTTCTGAAACCCTTATAAAATACAGCCAAACACAAAAAGAAGTTGATTAAAAAAAAGAAATACCTCCTTCTGCAATTGGGGCAAATGTACACCTGAACCGCATTCTTGCTCTTCATTTCATCCTTCAGTTTTTTCTTCATCCGGTGTATTCTGTACCTTACCACGTCATATAGCTGCAAACAAATTAAACATCCGATCAGTATAATAAACTTCCACCAAGTGCAAAAAGGAAAAAACTTCCTAAATACGAAACTTTCCCAAAATAATCGATATTTGTAATCTGTTCAGTGTAGTTGTTCAATCTTGAATAGCTAGATTATCATGGAAATTAAATATCTAGGCAGGATTTTTTATTTTTTTTCTAAGGCGTGTAAAGTTCGTCTAGGGCAATTACGTTAATCAATTACCGTAACAATAAACATAAATCCCATTTACATTGAAATGCGAATGTTCTAGAACATCAACTATTCTTTGAGGTGATTCAGTGAGCCAAAAAACCTGTGCGTAGTCTAGACAACAATACGAGTGCGTATGCATCTTGATTTTTTCTTCGCCTTCTCTTCCAGTTCGAAGACTATCTATCTTTGCACCTTTTGCAACCTACAAGCGATCGGAAAAATAAATACAAATTAGGAAATAGTGAAACAAAATAGTAAATTGAACTACCAATACAAGGCTAGCACTAACGGCTGTAAAAATCAGGTTTTATTGACGAATCAAAAAAAGAATAAAAAAATAAAATAAAATAAAAATAAAATTAAAACTAACCTCCTTCCGGTCATAACGAATGACTAATTTTTCTTCTTCGAAGAATCTGAGAGTCCGACGAAGTTGCTTCGTGTGAATTTTCAAGTCCTTGGCCAAATCTTCTTCTCTTACCCACTGACGCCTGTACACGATTCAAATACAACATTGCGATAAATTAAGTTTATTCAACCGAATCATTACGTCTATCGAAAGCAAGACAAAATCAATATCCGAAAGTTTAAATTCATAATACCAACTATTAAATATGTAAAATATTAACATTCTATGAATTGTATAACTAAACTTCACCACTTACTATCCACATCAACATCATCAAAAAAAAAAAAACGAAAAAGACGAGTTAATCGAAAAAATAAACACGAAAAAAAATCAAGTTAATCGAAAAATTTACCTAGTAAGCGCATCGAGAATGACAACGGCGATCCCTCTGTTATCGCTTCTTCCATTCTTGCCCTGGTTCTCACTGTTCGTCGATACGTCGTCGTAAAAAGCCCTCGCCGCAAGTTTCACCAAACTGTCCGTTCCAAAAAAAAAAAAAAAAAAAAAAAAAACATTTTCAACAAACGCTTCAAAATTATCATGAAAAGTTAACGAAACGAAAACCTTGATTTTACAGTAATTACTGTGTAATACCGGTTGAATGGTTCGATGCTACCCATTCTTCCTCGCGCCTTCAGCAAAATTCAGAAAATTAAAAAAGAAGGAAAAATTCTAGGCGATTTCTCTGAAATATTTACTGGAATTTTGATTTTTAATTTTTAATTTTGAAGAGAGATTGGAAGAAGGATGAAAGAAAATGAAGGGGATTTCTAGGGCTGTTCTTGTACTTGAGGGGAAAGGGTTCACGCAGAATGTATGCTGCGAATTCAAATCAGTTCGTACATATAGCTTTACAATTAAGGCTTTATTCCCTTTCTGACCCCTATACTATTGTTTATTATTTGTTTGCCCTTTATACTTTTGTGTTCCATTGTTTAGTCCCTTCTATTAATATTCTAATTATGTTGTGATTTTTATTCACTTTCTAATTTTATTAATAGCTATTTTTTAAATTTAAATAATATTAGTGATCGTACTGTAAAATATTTTTAAAATAATATTTGTACTTTATATCGTAAACCCGAAATACATGCATACTATTTTTAAGTATTATTTTGTTTTACTGACGTGGCTCACTCAATGCACATCGATTAAATCTTAAGAATAATTCTAAAGAAATCTCTATTTTACGATTTGATTCATATGATTACGATTTTTTTGATTTAAGAAAATTTACTATAGTTTGAAGAGAAAATGAATAAAAAATTTTATTTGAGTAATTGAAGTATGAATATGTAATAGGGGTGAAAGTCGGATGGAACGGATCGAAATTAACTTTTTCGGAAATTTCAAATTTTGTTGGAAATACAAAGTTAATTCCAACTCAAATTCTAAAATTTCTTTAGAAATTCATTATGATTCCATTGGTTTAGGAAATTTTAGGGAAACAAAAAAACATAAAGTTCAAAATTTCAAAAAGTTTCAAAAAATTTCGCATACTTTTATAAATGTTGAAAAATAAGACGAAATTTGATACTTATCTTGAGAACCAAACGATATATTTTATAACAATTTAATATGTAAAAATACTCTAATACTCTAATCAAATTTCTACCACTCCTCCAGGCTCCAATGCATATAGTAAAAATATAATTGAATATTTAGTTTCTGAACTAGGTAACATAATTAACATGTAATACATATTGATATTATATGTTCATCCCGAAAAAAAATGGAATTTCTGAAGCTAATTACGGTAATTAAATTATTTCGTAAATTGAAACTTCCAAATTCAATCCAAGAGAAATAAATAAAATTCGAAAATCGAAATTTCAGAAGTCGAAATGAAAAAAATTGTTGGAAATTTGGAACTTTTCGGATACGTTCCAACTTTGACCCGTATGTGTAAAAATGATGTAGTAGCATGAAATAAACCTAGCTAATGCACAAATTAATTGTTTTAACTTTTTAATTTTTCAAGACACTATTTATAATAAGGTCATGTTTTTGAATACCTCAAAAGTTGAAGGACTAAAGTGACAATTTAAGAATTATTCCTTTAAAACAACATCGTCTTCAAAAAAAATCCCACTGATCTCGGTTCATAGTTTTGAATTATTCAAAACTCCCCCAAGAAAAAATCCTAACTCCACGCACAGCTCCACACTCCCAAATCTCACACCACTCTCTCTTTCTCTCTCTACATCTCTCTCTCTCTCATCACCCTCAAACAACAACCAGAAGAAGAAAAACACACACACACAAACACACACCAAAAAGTAAAAAAAAAATATGGAAACCAGATCCGCCAAGAGGAAAAAGCTTTCGATCAACGCGCCGATAACAAACGAAGAAGAAGAAGAAGAAGATAGAATCAGCGATTTACCAGATGACGTCATCCACCACATTTTCTCGTACCTTCCGATCAAATCCGTCGCGCAGACGAGCCTCCTCTCGAAGCGGTGGAGCAGCATCTGGCGCAGCTTCCCAGATCTCGACTTCACCACCGTCGCTGCCCTGACCACCACCACCAACCCCGCCGCCGCCGCCGCCCTGACCAGCATCACCACCCCCGCCGCACTCATCTCGAGCCTCCGCCGGAGAGTCCAGCACCACGTCTCGAAAGACGCGAAGTACGCCGATCAAATCTCCGCCCTAATCGAGAAGCGCCACTCCGACATCCGCGCCGTGAAATTCCGAGCCTTCGTCACCTTCTCGACGCTGAACCGGCTGATCCGCAACTCCGTCAAGCGCAACGTGCAGGAACTCGATGTCGAGGTATTCACCTGCGATTACTTCAATTTCCCCCGAATCGTGATGAACAGCGCCGCATTGAAAACCCTAAGATTGAAATCGTGGCACCCGGGTTTCAGATTGCCCCCTTTACAGATAATGAAGGAAGGGTTAAAATCTCTATCAGTTCTATCCCTATCCCGCCCGATTTTGCACGATAGCCCCTCACTTATCGACTTATTTACGAATTCGTCCTTCCCCTCTCTCAAGAAGTTGCATTTGGAAGCATGTTTCGGGATGACACATCTCAAAATCGAGTGTCCGGCGTTGGAGGACTTATGCCTCGAGCACAATTTCCAGCTGCACGATCTCGAAATCTCGTCCCCGAAACTCGAGAAGCTACGAGTTTTTAGCTGCTTCGACGCGAGTAGTAATAGCAACATCAGCCGCGTGAAAATCGAGGCCCCTCTCCTGAAAAACATCGTCTGGTCGTATAACGCCGTCACACAAGAATGCGTGTTGAACAAGTTAACTTCATTGCACGAGGCCGTTGTGGGGTTTTTCGTACCCAACGAGGATTTAAACGCCGCGAAATTCCGCAGCGTGTCGAACTTTTTAACCGGGATTTCGTGTTGCAAGTCTTTGACACTCGAAAGCCAGTGTATTGAGGTGCTTTATTTTCTTGTCTTAATCGCATCTGTTTTTTTTACGGTACGAATTAACTGACGAGTTTTCGTTCGGGTGTTTGTAGATTATGTCGAAAAACGATCGAGTTTCGATGTGTTCTTTCGGGAAACTCAAGTGTTTGGAGTTGAGTACGGGGTTCGAAAAACACAACAACTCTGCATTGGCTGGTGTTTTTAGAAGTGCTCCTACAGTTAACACTGTCACAATCAAGATTCTTGGTGATGACAAAGCTGAAAGACGAGTGAGTTTATCACTAATTATTTTAATTGCTAAAACCCCCCTTTATTTAGCATAAATTGTTAAAGGGGTTGTTGGTGGTGTTGTTTTTTTTTTTTTATTGAAGGGGTATTTGTGTCATTTTTCAGTTGTTCAATTAGCATAATGATGTAAGTGCAACGAACTAAAAAAAATGTAACATATATAACATCTATCATCATCAACTTATTTTTTTAAACTTGCATGGAGTTTTATGTTTATGAACTTATTTGTAGTACCTATTATACCCCTAGCTCTAAGTTAAAATATGGAGTTTCATCATACTTAATAAGTAAAATGTGATTGATGTAATGTCACAATTAAAGAAGGGCAAATTACGGTCACCCCGGAGGTAAGAGCAAATTATGAAAAAATCCTTCTTATTTTGGTAATTACAACTACTCCTCTTAACTATGCATTTTTTTTACGAAAATACACCTCAGGTAAATTTGACGTCGTAACAGTGGAAGTGTAAGACAATACATATACAGTTGATGGTTGGTTGTAATTACCCAAACATAAAGGGTATTTTCGTAATTTGACCTTACATTAGGGGGTTGGCCGTAATTTTGTCCATTAATGAATTCAATATATTGTACTCTCTTATCTTCTCATGATCATTTTAATTACCACAATCTTTGTTTAATTCTTCTCATGAAAGACACGTTCATCTCTTGTTTTTTTCTTCTCCAAAAATTATCTTACTTTCAATGTCTAAAAATATTTTTTCTTGTTTAAATTTTCCATGCATAAATTTCTATTTAGAATATAATTATAAATATATTTTCCGCAGCAGTGGAACAAGGATCTATGGCAATCTCCTAGCTCGGGGGAAGAACGGTATTGGGAATCGCAAACGCAATATTTGAATTCATTTCTTCGTCACTTAAAAGAGGTAAGGATTTTCGGATTTACGGAATGCGCTAACGATGTTAGTTTGGTGAAGTTCTTGCTCAAGCATGGCAAAGTATTGCAACAAGTGTTTATCTTCACAAGTCTCTCCAAGCCAAGAGATTCCCTTTTGAGAGAAAAGATCAAATCGCAGATTATGGGCTTTTCTCGGGCTTCTTCGAACGCTAACATTGTTTTTAAGTAGTTTTAATTTTCGGGAAATACAATGAATTAATGGGATTTTCAATAATACCTTGTTTCGAAAAATTAATTGCCCGGGTGTTTGTGTGATCTAACTTATTAGTTATTATAAAGAGGTTTGTTGATATTTTTTTTTTATGTTATTGATCGATCTTTTGATGTTTTTGTGAATTCTTTTGTGTTTTCTAAAATTTGTTACATATAAATTGGAGTGTAAAACTCTAAGAGTATGATATATTAACGAATTAGGCCAAATTTCACTAATAACCCTCATCTTCTTATTTAGTCCTCGTGTCTCTGTTGTCTCATTTTCATCCATCAACCAAAAAAATTGTCTCATTGTAGTCGTTCGGTGTATAATTTTAAAAAAGTCTTATATTTATTGGATGAGATATTCCATTTTATAATTATTTCTAATAAACTATAAAAAAATATAATAACAATATAAAAAATAACGTATATAATCAAATTAGTTCTTTAAATATTAACATAAAATCATTACGAAAATTCGAATGAAGAATAAAAGTTGATGACATATTATAATTATTAGATATGTTCCTAACTTCAAGTCATATGAACAAAATAAAACTTAATATTTTTTATAACTTTTTTAAGTTATATTTTTCTTGGTTGCAAATACAATTTTTAAATTATAAAACTATTATTATTTTCAAATTTTATCAAAAATAATTAACACTGGAATATTCCACCAAATCTTAAAGAGATTTTGTTGAAGTTAACAAATTTAAACACCAAAAATTATAATGAGATGAATATAGAAAAATGAAGGATGCAAATGAGACGATTGAGACATGAAGGACTTAATGAATTATGACTGAATTTTAAAAATCTTTTGTTAATTTTATAAATATTAAACTCCCTTTACCTTCTTGTTAGTTCAGGTCATCGGATCCATTATTTTCGTTGACCAATTGAAAATTGACTAAAATACCCTCAAATAAAAAACAACATTATTATTTATTACATGGTGATTTTCTGAAGAAAAACAATGTTTCAACTAAGGGTGACAATTGGAACAAAATTTTCGATTGTCTTTTAACTCCCATCCAAATTATTTCACTATTTGAACAATATTTTTCAATTTGAATTCTGAAAATTCAGGTTTCAATTTTTCGAATCTTTTTGGATCCAAATGGGATTATATTTAAGATTTCGATTTCCGATCCAATTACAATTTCCAAAAATTCCATTTTTTTTCGAAAACAACACTTACAATATCAATACTACTATTCAATTCTTACCCTTTAGATGACTAGAATTTTCAGAAGCACATCGCTTCCAATCCAAAAATGTTCAATTTCAGAGCGAG
>NW_012194764.1:372500-388580 GCF_000504015.1 Erythranthe guttata
TTCCACTTCTGAAATTCGAATATAATGCATAGCACCGGGATAGTATCATGATACAACACATATTACCGAACCCAAAAAAAAAAAGTAAATTTATTGGCATTTGGCAATAACAACAAAACAATTTGATTGGGTCATCAAAAACTACCATGAAAGAAAATATAAAGATCACATTTTTATTTTTTTTTCTCTCAAAAGAAAGCATCACCAAACTCATGATGAAGAGCTTCTTGAAGCAAATGTTGAGATTGTTGCATCAAATCAGGGCTTAATCTAAACATAAGCACACAAAACTCCATCTGATCAAGAACTCCATCGCCATCCAAATCACCTTCTCTCACCATACTCTGCAACTCATCGTCTCCCATATCTTCAATCCCCAACACCGCCGCCGAGTTCTTCTTCAAGCTCTCAAATGTAATCACCCCTTTCTCTCTGTCCATCAAAAGATTGAACCCTTTACACATCTCTTCAATCAGACCTTCTCCCCCCAACTTATCCGCCATTAATGGCAGCATGTCTTGAAACTCACCCCCACCCATCTTCTTATTACCAGCCGCCATTGTTTTCTTGAAATCTTGTCTGAAAATTTTGATGTAATTAGAGATGGGTTTTCTTTCTTTTTTGTTTTGTTTTGTTTTTATTTATAGGGACAATTGGATCATACCAACCAATGTACAGACAGTAATTGCTGTGTGTCGGGTTAGGGAAGAAACATCAACTGGCATTCATCTCTTTCGGGGAAGAAGGTTATGTCTATGGGTGAGGGTATTTTGGTCATTTTGTGTGATTCTGTGTTCCCTTTTTGACTTGCTCCATGAGGGCAGGAGAAATTTCTTTGTAGATGTTGGTTGATTTGTTTATTGTTTGTCAAACATAAATCGGGAACATGTTTTGTAGAATCTACACCTATATTGAAATACGTTATGCAGTTTTAAACAATTGATCTACACATAGTAACACACATATCCATGTGTACATGTGTTTACTGGGTAGTTATTTACGTGGATGTACGATTTAAAACTCGCATAGTGTATTTCACCAGGTGTAGGATTTCATATGCACTGGGAAACGGGTTTTCAGAATTGTATATTATAATTTTATTGGTGGAGGGTGAATTACTTTAATATGTGGGTTGATTTGTTTATTGTTTGTTAAAAGGAAGTTGATTTTGATACAACATGTAGTTTATACCATTGATTTACGCATAATATAATACACACCCATGTGCATGTATGTTTAGTGTGTAATTATCTATGTAGATCTATGATTTGAATCTACATGGTGTATTTCACCAAGTGTAGAATTTCATAAACTCCGGGAAACAGGTTTTCGGAATTGTATATTATAATTTTGTTGGTGGAGGGTGAATTATTTAAATAATTGTATTCACATGATTTGGATGAGTTATTGTTGGGTTGAAAGGAGACTTTTAAAAACAAAGATGAATTAAAAATTGATTCATGTGAAGGTTGCAGGAAATGAACAAAGTTCACATCTTGAAAGTTTTGGTTTTCATAATAATGTGGATGGTATTTATTGAATTGGTAGTCATTTGTGGGCTTATAGAAAATTCATTTATATATTCAATTTTATAAAAATCTAGATTTGCGAGGTGATTTGACAAAGTTTTGCGGAAAAACGCTATTCTCTTGGTCCGTCCGTCTATCAGGTAAATTCTAATGCAATCTGCATGATTAGAGCAGTCAATACGAGAACATTATGTAAATGAATTATATAGATAAAATACGAAAAAGAATAAACAACAAGAAAGAAAATGATTTTAGAAGTTAAAATATCGAAATATATTATTATTTGGTTAAATTTTATTGATGGAGAGTGCATTTTGACATGCAATGTTTATAATTTGAGGGTGGATTACTAATTCCAAAATATTAGGGGACAAATAGCAAAATATGTAACTTTGGGGTGCAAAAAACAAATGTAACTCACCCTTAATAAATTTTCAGAATTATATGGGTTTTTGGCGGTTTGCAACCTTAAATTACACCCTTTTGGCTCTTTGCACCCTTAAATTACAAAATTGGCAGATTACACCCTTTAAACATAAATTGTTTGGCACTTTGCACCCCAAATCACTTTTGGCTTAGAAAACTTACCTGCAACTTGTTGGAAACCTGGAAGATGGGCAGATTCATAATTTTCTTATTATCTATCCTCTTTCCTTAATTTTTAATCAGCGTTCCACAAATTTTATCTTTCGTCTTTTCAATCAAAATATCCTAAAATCTTTTTAGCCATTTCTTTCAATAGTAAAATTGGTGTAAACACTAAACAATAATAGTAAATCACTTTTTTTTTCTTTTGAGTATGATAAATAATGTGACTGAAAATTTTAGACCGAGCGCTCAATTTTTTTTTGAATAGTCAAATGACAAAATAAGGCTACTGAGAAGTTTATTTGGTGGTAGAAATGTGGTGCCTATTAGTTTCATGATGGGAAGCTTTTTGTGCTCCCATTGAATAGTTTTTATATGCAAAATTATTAAAAAAAAAAATGGCGTTACCATGAAATAAAACTTGATTTTCTGAAGGTGTGTTATCGGACTCTTGTCTATACATTCCGACCATTCTTGAATTTTAGTTCATAATTTACATATTATGGCAAATAAAAACGGCTAAGAAGAATTTATGATTTTTTGATTAATAGGACGAAATATAAAAATGGTGGAACGATGATTAAGAATTGGGGGAAGATGATAGATAATTAGAGAATTGCGAATTTGCCCATCTTTCTGGTTTTCAACAAGTTGCAGGTAATTTTTCTAAGCCAAAAGTAATTCGGGGTGCAAAGTGCCAAACAATTTATGTTTAAAGGGTGCAATCTGCCAATTTTACAATTTAAGGGTGCAAAGTGCCAAAATGGTGTAATTCAGGGGTGCAAAGTGCCAAAAACCCGAATTATATTGTGTCAAGAGTTTCTTCTGGTTTCACATCTCCATTTCTTGTTCCCAATTTCATTCATGTTCTTACTATATATATACATGACGATCTTTCAAGAACACTAACTTCTTGATTCCCAATTAATGCACCACCACGCTCGAACTACTTACTCAGTTACTCTTCAATAACGGTTCAAATTGTACGATTCCATAGTAGATTGATATAAAAAAGAAAACATTATAAAATCGCTCAACTCGTACAATTAGACACAAAATCATAGATAAGATTCAAACATAGTATAGTGCAAAATTAACCCACAAAATCGATCATAATCACTTCAAGAAAGAAGAATGGTCAACAAGAAACGAACGTGGACAACACTTAGCCTTCAGAGGTTGAACTCTAGTTGTAATAACCCCTTTACCTTCTCTCATATCAATCTCACCACCACCAACTCTCTCCCACTCAAAACACTGTATCAAACACCCCAACACCGCCCCAATCATAGCCACCGCCAGTTTCTCACCGGGGCAACCCCTCCGCCCCCACCCGAACGGCAAAAAATCGAACCCATTTTTATTATTTTTCCCCACTCCTTCAAATCTCTCGGGCAAGAACTCATTAGGGTTTTCCCATGTTTCCGGATTGTTGTGGATATCCCATGCGTTGACCAATAGCATGGTGCCACGTGGCACGCGGAACCCACCGATGGTGCACTCTTGGGAGGAGAGATGGGGGGTGAGAAGTGGGGCCGGGGGGTGCATTCGGAGGGTCTCGTTGATTATGAGGTGGAGATATGGGATTTGGGCCACCTCGGATTCGGTGATGAGGTGGCGTTCTTTGCCGATGAGGTGGTTGTCTATGTGGAATCTTGCTCGTGTTAGAATGTGTGGGTTTTGCAGGAGGTGTGAGAATGCCCATTCTAGTGTGGCTGATGTAGCGTGTGTTGCTCCTTGGAGTAATACCTGTAATTTGTAATTGAGATCATATATATATATACACACACACACACACACATACATCATGTATATTTGACCAATATTAAATGAAATAAACTAATAGTAGCTTTGAGTTTTACTATATATGACGATGATGCATGATTAATTGAACATTTTGAAAATTGGCGCCAATTAATTTCAACTTTATCAATAAAATGGTCACTTAAAATTGCATGTTTCAGAAGAGAAGTCAATGTAACATCAAATAATTTTCGTTCTTTTATCATTTATGATCTTAATTTAGTTCAAATCGGCCAACAAAGTAATCATTTATTAACAACTTGTCTTGTTACAAAAAAAAATCAATTCAACTTTGACAATTACAACTCTAATTGGTACCTTTGGTGGTACTCGGTTGGCATTTGACATACTCTGAGATGGAAATTGGAATGAAATTTCCGATTCATCCAGATCCCAATACCCAAATTGATGAAATTGGAACAAAAATATTGATTCCAAATTCTCGTAAAACTCCGATTCCGAGTATTTTTTTGGATTGGAGTTAATTAGAGCATACACAAGATTTCGATTTTCGGATCCCAATATATAATTTGATCAATTATATATGAGCCTTCGAATCTCGATAGCGATTTAATTAACCTCCAAAAAAAAAATATCATCTTTTTTTTAATATTAATATTAATTTGTTTTTTACATTATTTGAATATTCGAATTCCGCCACTTCCGATCCGAAAATTGTCGATAATTTGCATGCAATTGTAAGGTATCTTAATTCTTACCAGTAGGAGATTTCTGATGGTTTGATCAGTGTAATATTCAGGTTCTTCTCTCTGCAAATCCAACAGAAATTGAATCAAGCTTTTCTCCATTCCATCTTCATCTTCCTTCTTCTTCCGACGATGCTTTTCGATCACGTTTTCCATAAACCTCTCTCTCTTCTCCTGCACAAAACTCATCTTCCTCTCCACACAATCTCCAATCCCGAATAACCGCCCCACTAACGGCACAAAGTCAACGACGTTAGCTTCCAACGTCACCTCCGTCATCTCCGCCACAATCCCCCCAAAAACCTCCCAACCCTCCTCCTCCTCCTCCTCCGCCGCCTCCTCTCCAGTAATCATCCTCATCACCGCATTATAAACGTGCTCGAAAAACAGCTTCCTCAAATCCACGTCATCATCGTCTCCGATCGCGATCAATTTCTGAACCAGCGATCGGGACTCGTCCGCCCTAACTCCGGCGAGGGCGTGGATTCTACGCGCGGAGAGGAGCTCGAGCGTCGAGATCCGCCGCAGATTTCGCCAGTGGCCGCCGTACGGGGCCCACGCGAGGCTGGTGAAGTTGTAGCCGAAGTGCTTCCCGTTGAGGAGATTGGGGCGGTCGGCGAAGACGACGTCGTTTTTGACCAGGCACTCCTGGGCGGCGGACGGGGAGGAAACGAGAAGGACTGGCCGGGAGCCGAGGCGGAGGAGGAGGATCGGGCCGCGCCGCCGCGAGATTTGTGACAGTGAGCGGTGGAGAGTTGTGGATTTGGTGAAGAAGAAGAAGAAGTGGAGGTGCCCTAAAATTGGGAGAATGGGGAAAGGTGTGGGTGGGAGATTGAGATATTTGTTAAGGAAATGGTGAGTGATTGTGTAGAGTGTTAAGAAGAGTGGTGGAAGGAGGTATAGGAATTGGAGTTGCAGAGCTTCCATGGCGGAAATGGAGAGAGGGTAATATTAATTAATTAATTAATTAATTAATTATATATAGCATGGTTTCTATATATTTTATGGATTTGGATTTTTCTTATAATTATTTGGGAAAACATGTTTTACAACTACATAATTAGAATTCTAAAATCAATTTGCAATTTGTAATAATCACTTAATAAAACTTAATTTACAATCATTAACTTCTACTTTTAAATAAAATTTGCATAACTAAAACACAAAATATTCAATGTAGTTTAACAATAATATTCTCAATTACTTCTATCTTTATTGAGATAATCTTTTCAAATAGTCTATGTGTAATTAATGTAGATAAAATTGAGAAAGAGTGATTAATGTATTAGTAAGTTTTAATGTGGTATACAATATACTAGAACATATTTTTTTTTGAAGACAGTTAATTTAAAATTGATGGAGTAAATTATGTTTTTTTAAAAGTCTGGTATTTTCGTGAAGGCCTTTATGGTTAAGGCGACACGTGGCAACATGCATGAGTTATTGAGCCCACGTGGTTCAATCTCTGGAGACAAATTTATTGGGGCATGAAAAGTTAATGAACAACTTTGTCTTCATATTTCATAGACCCGAAACATCATATTATGAGTGCTCTTGGCTATATTATAGCTAGTGTTATTCACAGGGGTTTTTTGTATTGTTCTTATAATTATTTTTTTTAATTTCTTTTAAGTAATCCCATTAATTGATTAGGGTTTCAAAGATCCAGATCAAGAAAATTGTAAATTGTAAATTGAGTGTGTCGCAAAAACTCGTACTCTAAGAAAACCACAATGGCCCGCAAACAATCCTCCCCTCGAATAAAGGAACACCGAGACACCCGCTATTTGCGCACGGGGAGTTTACCATATTTGTGTGGCATTGGGACCTCCGGCAATTTACGCCACATTAGTAAGTTTGGGCCATGGCTGTAATGCCACTGTTGGGGTCCATCGGAAATGACAAACTCCACATTGGTATGATGTTGTCTAATCTAAGCAAAACTTAATTGATTTTACTCTTAGATCTCTCCAAAAGACCTCATACCAGTAGAGTTGGTATCCTCACTTCATAAACCAATGACCTTTCCCATATTAAATCGATATGCGACTTAGTTTGTCCCTCAACATGCGACAGAATCCTAGCAGGTGAATTGCTCACATCGATAGTAATTCCCTCTTCTTCCTCATTGTGATGCTGAAGTTCCTCACATGCATGCGATGAGGTTTTCCATGTGGAGCGAGAGTGTGATTATTGATGAGGAATACAACGAGCAATAGGTGTCACGGATGGTGCCACCCAAAATAGATCTACCACAAGGGTAGATAGAATCGGGAAATTGGGTTATGGTGAATATTCGAAAAAAAGATAAATGAGAAAGGAGACACGTGAGATATAGCGATCGCCAAACCCGACCAAAAAGAACAAAACCCTAGTATGCAAAATCAAAATAAAGCATTAAAATCAGCAAGTAAACACAAACGATCGAATCATATGAAAATACAATCGAAAAACCCTTATGATCGAAACGTGAAGAGCAAAATTCTTAAGTAACCAAGGAAGCCTCTCAAAGCGAAATAAAAGGTACGCCAAATCTGAAAATATTCGCAATCCTTTGAGTTAACTCGAAAATCGTGTGTAATATTCACTAGTTTCCATACAGTTAAATCTCTATACATTGTCCTGCAAGGGATGGCCTAGCGGTTGAAGCAAGTGAACTTATGTCAATTGACCCAGGTTCGAATCCCCTTGCCAACGGTCGCTAGGTGGAACTTGTCACACATGTTTAGCCTAATGTGGTTTATATCTCTCGTATGCTTTGCAAGCTATTATACAATAGTGTATGTTTACCCAGTGACCTATATGTCAATTGGGTATTATTTAATCGAAGTTATTCATTTATCGAGGTTCTCCTGTATTAAGAAAACTAGGGCCACCCTTTTAGTACAAAGTTGAACCGGACCACCCTTTTCTCAGAACGGGTTGAATTATCCATTACCATGAAACAGTCCAATTTCATAAATGCCCATTTAATTTACTCCGTGTATCGATTCTCTAACCAATTGAATGACAAATTATGTAAATTGTTTTTGTTTGATACTGTTTGAATAATAAAGTTTTTTTTCATTACTCATATAGAAATATGTAACTTTTTTTATTTAGTATTATGATAATATGATATTCACAAATTGTTTTTTCATTAATCATATCTTATTTTTTATTTTTTTTATTTAAAATACAATTCAATTTATAATATAGGATTTTTGAAATTTAATATAGAAAATTCTATATATTAGATAATTTAATATTTTTCGAATTATTTAATATAAAGATAGTTTCCAAAAATTTTGGTATATTTCGAAATTTAAAATTTAAATAATATATTTTGGTTATTGTGAAATTTAAAATTTAAAAACTTCTATTATTAAAATAAATAAATAAAAGTTTAAAATTTTACTTCCTCTTGAAGAATTCAATAATTTGAAATATAAAATTAATATAATTTAAACAAATTAACACACAATCGGCAATCGGACCACCTCCTTTCCACATGTCAAAGCGGTTAAGAAATTTTTGCATCAGAGTCACGTGCAAAACACGGTGCAAACATATCAATCGTGGGACCCAGTAATTCCCATGTGAGCAAATTGAAATCAGCCCATTCCTTCCGCCACGTCATCGCCAACCAATCGAAAAATATCCTCCACCGCACCAACTGCGGCATCAAACATTAATAAATGATAAATAAAACAATTAAAAAAACCCCTTCGAGAAACACACACCACACACACACACACTAAGGAAAATCCACTTTCAGGATCCCTAGATTATCGACACCTGGCACACCACACACCACTCACTTCCTCTCCCTCGTACGCCGTCGTTTTCGACGCCTGTGTCGCAAAATATCTCGTGTACTCTCCTCGATTTTCCAACTTTACCCTCATCAAGGAATTTCTTCAAAAGAATAATTAAATAAAACTATCTCATCAATTAGATTTTTATCTTGAAAATAACTAACAAAATATCAATATACTTTATTAATTAACGTTTTATCTTCTTAGGCCTCGTATAAGAGTAAATAATTTAAGAAAGTCTGATTTGGTTGGGAAAATTACCCATAATGGTATCCCTAATAATTTGTTGGGTCGACCCGCAAGTATTATATTATCATGTTTTATCTTAATTTTTAAACATATGTTTTATAGGTTCTTTTAATGTTCAAAGGTACAATTGAGTTTCAATAAATTATTTAATTTTATTTCGGCTAATTTTATCTTGGCAACCAAACGAAGCCCAAAATTTCATTATATTATTAGACCTTGAAGGATCCAATAAAAAAATATTTTTAAAAGGCAAAATAAAAAATTAATAACATAATATTCACTGACCGATCAATTAAAATATTAAATATACTAAATATCAAAGAAAATTCAAATATTTAATTTAATAATTACTAATTTTTCCAACGAAAGGAGGACTTGCAATTTAAATCTACTAGTATCAATTTATTCCCCTTTATCGCACCGAGAATAAAGGGGAACCATTAGTTTTTATTTCGAGTGGGTGGTGGCAATTCCGTAATTTACCATTGAAATAAGGGTTTGTGTATTATATGTTTGACTGCTAGTTGAATTAATGGAACTTGCTTATAGTTTCTCTTTCCCTTTCTCTCTCTAACTTCTCACCATTCATTCTTTTCATTCTTCCCCATCAGTTTCAAACCTGCAATCTCTCTCTCTCTCTCTCTTCTTTCTCTCTCTTAATTATTTTGTTCAGTTTTATATTTTTTGTTTTGATCTAGCTGGAAATATGAAGAAGGCGTGTGAGTTGTGTGAGAAAATGGCGAGGATACGCTGCGAGGCGGACGAGGCTAGCTTATGCTGGGACTGCGACGCAAAGGTGCACGCCGCTAACTTCCTGGTGGCGCGTCACTCCAGGAATCTGTTATGCCACGTCTGCCAATCCCCGACGCCGTGGTCCGCTTCCGGCGCTAAGGTCGGCCCCGCCGTCTCCTTCTGCCTGAAATGTTCCGATTCAAGGATCCGTGACGGCGGAGATGAAGAAGCTCCGGCGACGGCGGCGGCGGAAGCGGCGGAGGAGGAGGAGGAACGCGATGAGAAGGAAATGGAGAATCAGGTGGTGCCTTGGTCTCCGCCGGAAAGTTCTTCGACCAGCAAAAACTCCGACGGCGGCGGCTGCGGCGGAGGCGGCGGCGAAACGGTGGATTCGAGGAAGCGCTGCAGACATGAGGATAATTTTTCGTCTAACCATCCTTCCTATGTATGAGCTTTTTCATTCTATTTATTTTTTTATTTTTTTATTTTTTATTTTTTTTAAGTTTTGAAACTCAACGGCGAGGGTTTTGTGTGTGTTTAAATGGCAGGACAACAACGGCTGTTCAACAACTCCATCGGGAAATATTCAGAAACCGGATCCGGGTCGGGTTGGAGTGCGCGATCCGAAAAGATTCTGCCGGAAAGAAGCCAGTTCAGGTACCGAAACGCCGGAAATACACACCTTCGATCTAAACTCGCCGCCGTCTGACGTGGACGTTGATCTCTCTAGTCACCAACAAATTTAGTTGAATTTGCTTTTTTATTTATTATTATTATATTATAATGTTTAATTTACCACAGTTTAGATTAGGGTTTCAGAATTAGGATTACATTTTAGTTATATATATTTTGGATTATATAGTTTTATACATAGGGATGATAATTTGTGTTCATCTCAATCTCAACAATAGAGGAATATTTTGTGTCACACTTTCGGATCATTGGATGTGTAGTTCTTTCATTTATTATCATTTGTTTTATGTAGATTTCAAAATATAGCCACGTGTCGAAATGTTTGTGGATTGGGTTATTCTACTGGTATAAAAATTAAATAAAAATGGATTATAGTAAAAAGGGGTCATTAGCAATACACCCCTCATATAGATAAGAAATAGTGATATGTCCACCCCTTAAATCTTTCTTTGTGATAACCCCCTAGAAATTTTATTCCCAAATCTACCCTTATGTCAATTAACATAATTATTCTCAATTATTCCTTTTTGCTCTCTTTCCATAACAATAATCTAATTCCTTCCTTAAAATCTGCTTCTAAATCCCTAAAAATTTGCTACCAAATAAAAAAATGATTTTTTTATTTCTTATTTTTTTATTATTTTCGAATTTTATTTATCCATTATTTATTTATTTATTTTTTTAATATTTTTTTAATAAAAATATATTTTTAATTTTTTTTTTATTTTTTGCAAAGAAAAAATTGAAATTCTTTTCTCGACAGATTTACAAAGACGAATATGACTATAGTTGAATATGACTATATGTGACTATATTAACTGTAGTCATATTATTTTTTATATTGCAGTTTTTCACTTTTTCAACTTAACATCCGATTATATAGTGTGGTATAGTCATGTTCACCAAATTATATAAAACAACGAAGGTTCCTTATTGTTTACGAAAACAATCCAATCAACATCCACACAAAAAAATCACAATTTGAATCTAGTTATTAGAAGTCAACTTCAAAACGATAAAATAGAACATATTCGAATATGACTACCGTCGTATTCAACAATAGTCATATTCGAATATGACTACAATCATATTCAAACAATACATAAATATGACTATAGTCATATTCGAATATGACAATAGTCATGTTACTGCTACTGTTCAGATCTGAAAAATACAATTTTCAGATCTGAAAAAAAAAAAAAAAAAGAGAAATCGAGAAATACATAAATATGACTATAGTCATATTTGAATATGACTAGTAATGTTACTACTTCTGTTCAGATTTATAAAAAAAAAATCGAAAAATACATAAATAAAGATAGAAAAATAACGAGAGAGAGGGATGGGAGTTGACGAGGTCTTCATACACAAAATCACCCTGGCATATCTTCACCCCAAACGACCCTCCATACTTCAACATAATCATCAATGTTGGCGACATGATGTGCAGCACTACAAAAAACATGAGAATGTGACTACTATGTGAATAATTCTGCTGAATGAATCTGCACTATTCTTTAAATGCATTTCATATAATATTATGTGAATTCATTTCAGTCACAACAAACACATTGAAACTTACACTAACATATCAAGTAACGCAAAAAAAAAATTTACAATAAGATCACAATTTGAATCATATTATTAAAAGTCAACATGAAACGATAAAATGGAACATATTCGAATATGACTATAATCATATTCAACAATCTTTAAATTAATAATAAGAAAAATAAATAAAGCACGTCAATTGTAGTGCAGCACCGTACCACTAAACCAAACCATTGTGAAAAAACAAAAAAAATCATCGTAAAAAATATAAACTAATAAAATAAATAAAGATCTTGCAAATAAAAAAAGAATAATGAACATGAATATGTCACCTGACTCTGGAGCCGCCGCTCGAAGACAGAGCCGAGCTTATGAGCCCGGATAGCCTGCAGAAAGTCAGCCAACGGCTGCGATTATTCCTTCACGGCACGAGATTGATCCTCGTGTTCACGCTCATCGCCACTCATAGTACCGCGGCGCACCTTATCACTTCCCTCCTCCTTCCTCGATCTACTGGCGGAACTCTGCACATCGGAGTTTTCCTTCGTCGCCTCCTCTCTTCCGCCGTCTGACTCAACTAAATCGGAGAGAGCTCTGCAAAGAAAAAAAAGAAAAAAAAAAGAAGAAGAAAGAGAAGAGAGAGAGAGAGTAAACGTGGGAGAGTGTGTGTGAAAATGAGGAATAAAATTAAAACCCTAACCCATAGGGGTATTTTAGTCTTACCATATCTGATAAGGGGGGTCTCACTAATTTAAATTGGGATTTGGGTTATGGAAAAAGTCTTTAAAGTCAATTGGGTTTAAATCAAAATATTTTCCAAATGAGGGGGGTATTGCATATTTCCCCTAGTAAAAAAGAATATTCTTATTTGTTTCAAAATTGAGATAAATGCAATGAATGTACCAATGCATTTAAATTGATAAATAATGTAGAATATGAAAAAAAAATATACTTAAAACTATATATACTTTTTGGCATGGAGTGAGTATTTTGTATAAATTATTGAAAAACTTTTGTAATAAATAAAGGTTTATTGTTGTAAATAAAGTTTTTGTTTATTCTCTATAAGAATCTGAATTAGAAAAATCTTTTCTTTCTCTAAAACACTCTACGGATTAAGTTTGAGCTTGATTCGAACTATAATAATAAAATGTGTATGAAAAAATAAAGTCGTCATAGTTTGATTAATGTCGATCGAACTCGACTTGATTGCAAATAGATCCAAAAAATTGGTGTTGTTAATTATCTTTTATTTTTTTTAATGGCGAATTAGCTCTATCAATTGCCTTTTGTTTTGTTTGTGAGAACTAATGTTTAGAAAAATGATCTTATAAATGACATAATCAAATTCAAAGAAAATCGAACGTTTGACCTAGTGCTACTACCCTCTAAGCTTCTCAATCCTGCTCGGACTATGTATTCGGTGTTTGTCAAAATGTTATATTTGGACAAAAGTTACTATATATATTATAAGTATTGATCGGCAAATGAGATTCTGGTCTATGAGATGCTTCACCTGATGTTACATATCGATGGTTATGAATTATAAATTTATCTAAATAACCATTCACTAAGTACAGATACACATGTATATTTGTATTATTATGTTTAGATCAATAATTTAAGACTGTCCGGTGTATATTACCGGGTGTAGCATCTACAAAACCTGCGATCCTTGAGTTCTAATTTTGAAAATGAATTTTAGAATATCTTAAATCGGCCGATAATGTAAGCAAATACTAAATAATAGCTTTAAGAATAGATGGTACAAAACATGCATATATTCATATGAATACATCTACTAGACTATACTATGTTATCAAATGTGGGTATATTTAATTTCTAGCTCAAACGACGGCGTATTCAACAAAGACAGCTATTGGTGGATACAACCAATTTGTCATCACTCATTTTTCAATGTACATCACACATTGTGATGATTTGGCTTCCCCAAAACTAATTAAATTATTTCTTTGCTTTGTTTGCTTGGTCCAAATTAAAACTAATTTCAAAGGCAGCTTTATTTTATTATAAAAATTGAAAATATCTAGTACTAGTTGATTATCTTTATGACTTGGCTAATACACATTCACAAGCCTTAATCTCATCTTTATTTTAATTTTTTTAGTTAGGCCTGTTTGGCTGGAAATATAAGATTAATCAAGATAAAATTAAATAATAAATGAAACTCAATTGTATTATTGGATCTCGGAAGGTTCAGAAAAAACATTCCTAAAAAGAAAGATAAACCATGATAACATAATGTTTGCAAATTGAGTCGATCATGTAAGTTATTGGGAATACCAAATATTAAATAAAGACCTCTTATTTATGGTCGATAAGGCCATATATAGTAACTTGAACTTTTATAAATGATTCGACTTTTTTCGTTGTAAGATAAGTATTAGGGCATCCCCAATGGAGGCTCTATACTCCATTGGGCTCTAAATTATAGAACTTCTGCAAAAAAAGGCAACACCAACAAGAGTTCTAGTGGGTATGCAAATTTAGAGACTTTCACCAAATTCCTAAATGTTTTCCTAAATATGTGATTTCATTTGGAGACTCTCTATTTGCTGGGTCCCACGGCTTTTTATTTCTTTTTCGTTTTTACTTCTTAGTTTTTAAGGGGTGTTTATTTTATATTTATATAATTCGAAAAAAGATGTATTTATTATTTTCGTTATATTTGAACATATATTTGTGTTAATAATTTGTCATTTCATTTGTTAGAATTATTTTTCTATAGAAATGTAGATAAAATAATTAATGGCAGGGATCAATTGGTGTATATATCTTTTTTCATTATATTTGGACATATATCATATCTTTTCAGATTTTTTTATTTATTTGATCAAAGTGTGTATTAAAAGTAATTATGATTGATTGAATATAAATTAATTATCTAAAATCTCACATATGAATAAAATTTAAACCTTAATCACATTATTATATAAAAAAATCGTAAAATATATTTAGAGACTCAAAACTATAGAGCCCTTCACTGTGGAACTTTTTTTTTTAGAGACTCGAAAATTTTACCGGGTCTTCATATGGGTCTCCAAAACAAAATTTGGAGACCCGATTTGCTTACTCCACTGGAGATGCCCTTAGCGTGTCGTTTAAGACTTAATTACAACCATTAGTGACTCCCACAACATAAACATAGAGACCCACAAGGCCACAATTATATTACTAATTATGCTCATCTCTAAATTGATCACTTTATAAAGAAATCTCGCTTTGGACCAATTATTCTTTACATATAAAAAACTATTTACAATAATTAAATCTTCCATATTTTCAAATTTAATCCAAAACTCTATGTTTTCATAATTTTAGGGGTGTAACTACAATTACCAATATTATAGAGACCTTAAAGTTATTTTAGCATACCTCGGGGATATAGGTGTAATTTACCGTATAAATTTTATTTGGTGTATGTTTCCAAATTGTTATGTATCGTCACTCTTAAAATGTGTTGTCTATGATTTTAAATTAGGTTTTCAACCACATTAAATATTTTAATTTAATTTCATCATAATTATTTCTTCTATGTTTTTCTTATATAGAATTCAATAACCAGATTATAGTTCAAAAATTAAATACAATTGACCAGTAGCTGAAGAAATACAATTAAAAAAGAAGAAGATCTTTATCAAGTCAAGTTTAAAATAAACTATTTAAAATTGTGGCCAAATTACGGCTAACCCCCTAAGGTACGAGTAAATTACAAAACCCCCCATCTTGTTTGGGTAATTACAACCACTTCTTTACTATAACTATGTATTGTCTTACACGTTTACATTTACGGTCAGGCGCGTACCCGTGGGTATGCTTGGGGTGGCCCCCGCCCCCTATAATTTTTTCTAACATTTTTTTATTAGTTACCTATAATTTTTTCTAACATTTTTTTATTAGTTATGTATGTATTAGTTAATGCACTTTCGCCCGCCAAACTTTCAATTTTATTCACTTTAGTCCATAAAAACAAATAAAAATATTCTCTTAATTTACCTCCACATTCTAGCGGCCCGGCCGCCCCCCCCCCCCCCCCCCCCCCTTCCAAATTTTTCTACTAAATAAGAGGGATTTTCATAAAAAAGATACATAATTATGAGAAATGGTTGTAATTATACAAATAAGAAGATTTTGTATAATATAGTCTTACATTAGTAGGGGTCGTAATTTTTTCTTAAAATTGTAGTAATTAAGAGACTAAAAGATTGTGGCTGGGGATTTGTTTTGCGTGAATACTTTGTTGTATAGTCCAATATTTGGTGTAAATAAAGAATCTACGGTCCTCTCAAAAACGAAAAAAAAAAACAATAATAATAATTAAATAAATAAGGCGATTAAAAAGAGAGGTGTGGAGAATAAAAAGTTAAAGTAAGTAGGATTTGTGGTGCAAACATCTCTACATTGGGAAAA
>NW_012194764.1:388680-415206 GCF_000504015.1 Erythranthe guttata
TCTAGGGGTCGAGTCATAAGTAAAGTAGCTAAGTCATGGGTGTATGATTTATTAGATAGGTATATTCAATCGTTTGCCAGGAATCTACCCGGGGTCTATAAGCCATGAGTCTGGTCCCTCAGTTGTACGCCTTAGTGAGCGATGTGTCCGAGCGTCGTATCGACATATATCCCTATCGCATATTAGGATGACCCATCCGGTGCGTAGTTTTCTAGCTTAAAGCCGTTAAAAAAAGTTTAACGTTTACGACTAAAGTTGTAGGTCCTCAATGTTCGACTCTACACCCAGTGTTTTTCACCGGGTATAGGGTCGAAGGCACTGGCGGCAATGCAAGGGGCATGCGGGGGCCATTGACCCCCCAAGAATTTTTTTTTTTTTTTAGATATTTGGTACTTAATTTTTTGAATATTACTTTTGACCCCCCAAAGTTTTTGTAAATATTTATTTTGACCCATTATTTTTTTTGTTTTTTCTCCAAAATCTTATATAAATTATAGATAAATAATCATATTTAATATAAAATATAAAATAAGATGGTTAAAACTTGTATTATTTTAAACAAAATTTATGAATATTACTTATTTTTGAATTTTTTTATCTAATGCCTTAAAAATAAAAGATGAGATCGTGCCATGAATCTCCGAAATATTAAATGCAGTTATTATTAGAATAATTTGAATTAATTTAGAATTTGTTGTGATGATTAATATATATATATATATATATATATATATATATATATATATATATATATGTATATATGATATTTTAATTAAAAATTAGTTATATAAACTTATTTTTTGCAATGTTTTGTGCACCTCAAATTTTTTTCGGGGCGCTGCCCGAACCCCAAAATTTTAGTTAGCCCCCCCTACATTTTAATCCTGGTTCCGCCCCTGGTCGAAGGAACCAACAAACATAGGATGGTGATTGGTCAATTTTTACGTGTGGTTTACGACTTAATCTCAACCGCTAGTTACTTATCAACTACTTGTTGCCGATCAATTATTATTCATGTTTTTTAATATCTCAATTTACTTTTTTTTGTTTCAAAGATTAAAATATCTAATACAAATGAGCATCGTTTGACTTCTTGTTTGACCTCAATAATTAAGATCTCACATTTGTTTCATATACACAGTTGAATTCTCTAATTAAGTATATGAAAAATATTTAGCTCATTGCAAATTTAAATCATTTTTTTTTAACATTAAAAAACTCATAATCACTTTGGAAAATCGTTTGCAAACACCACCTAAAATGTTAATTGCAATAAATGTAATTTAGAATGTGGTTGTATTTTAGTGTGGTCTAAATTAAATGTTCCTCAACAACAATTGGAAATATATTATGAAGATGATGATTCGTCATTTTCATTGATATTCTCTTTAAGGCCCTCCATTCTTTGTCCTTTTTTTAAAAATTCAAATTCATATTAAATATTTCAGCTACCTTCATATATACATAACATTAACAATATATATACATAACATTAACAAATTAATATTAAAGAATATCATATTATTTTTATTTTAAAATATTATTCATTTTTGAAAATACTTGCTTGGAAAAATAAGTATGAATTTGCCCGTATCATCACATTATAACGTAATAAGAACGAAATTTGCACGCAATTTGTGCTTGATTACCCTACATTTGCAAGTGAATTTGGTTGAGGTAAAGTTACTGAATTATCCTATTTTTATCGGCTCTTATTTTTTCGTTAACATCTTATTTTAATAAGAGAAAGAAAATCATGTAAAAATACATTGACAAAATGTGTATTTAGATCATAATAATAATAATAATAATAATAATAATAATAATAATAATAATAATAATAATAATAATAATAATAATAATAATAATAATAATAATAATAATATTTTTTTTATTTTTTTTAAAGACGTGCGGTGAACGCTGCAATGAATATGTGAAAATTGAAAATAGAAATATTAACAAAAAATAGTAGGCCGGTTGGTAAGGTGATATCGACCAACCGATTTTCAATATATTAGAATTTTTCAACCGACCCAACTATATATGGGCCTATTGAAATTATCGGTCTGACCAAAACGAGTTGGTTGATTGATGATTCATTATCAACCACAATAGTTGGGTCGTTAATGGATCAAATGACTGGTAAAAAGGACCTATAATAAAAAAAAACCCTAGTGACTAGTTTACCTTTAATTTCATCCTGATAACGGAAGTGTATCGTCAAGCTTTTCAGAAGCTAAAATAATCTAATAAAATCCAATTATTTTATTGGAGCTGAGCTTGAACGTCCACCAAAAAAACCTCATTAGAATGGAAGGTAAGCCTCGACAAGGCAAGATAAGTTATGAGTATATAATTTTGGCGGGTCGACCCAGCAAGTTATTAAGGATACCAAACATCAAATTAAATCCAACTATTTAGTTAATCATGACTTATCTTGACAACCAAACGGGACCTATGTTTTAATATTTTAATAAATATAATAAATTCATTAATGTTTATCTCTTTTCCAAATCAAATTTTCGAAATCTGAAGTGATTTAATTAACCGACAAGTAATTTCAATATTAGGTTACACAAAAAAGTTTTTCTTTAAAAAAATTCTTCATATTTTCCCTTTTTTTTCTTCACATTGATAATAATAAATTGGTATCTATATTATTTTTTCGGTAGTTCTTCGTTATTAGAAAACCTACATACATTACCAGCCAATCTGCCCTATCAGAGGTTAGCGCTTTTGTTCTTTAATTTGGTAATCAATTCCAATCGTATTTATCCCATTAATCGTGTATTCTGTAATTTTTTTTTTTGTTGATTTCGTTTCGAATTTCGAACGATAACGTATTTGAAAAAAATCGTTGTTCTTATTTTGTTTTTGATGATATGTGAATTCAAGCCTTTGATTTGAGAAGCAAATTCTTCAGAATTGATTAATTGTATCCTGGAATTATCTGCAATTTATGTGTTTGTATAATGCAGTAATGATTTTCTCAATAATTTTGTAATTTTTCGAAGATTTCAGCTGAATTACAATTTATGAATCATGATTTTCATTAATTCTTGTTTTTTTTTTCCTTTTCCCTTTTTCTTTTCTAGGATTTAAGAACTAATTGATGATCAACATACGAATTAACTATATAATTAATACTGGCATACAAACTGTTTGTGTAAATGCTCAAGTGACTTCTATATGATAGTTTCTCCTATGCATTGTACTGATCAATGTTATTTTTTGCATTCTATCGTAATCAGGGACTCCATTATTACATACACGATTGGATTTAGCCTTCCAGCCTGGCAGCTATAACAGCATCAAAAGTTCGTCACACACGTGAGCAATTGTGGAGCAATAATAAGGGACTGATACTATTAGTTGTTTTGAGGGGGTCAATTTCATCACATATCTGGAGATTGTGCCGCATTTCACAAGGTTTATCCCTCGATTATGGCTGAGTCTTGTCAGGAAATGTAATTGAATCGCACGAGCGCGTCGTATGATTTATTTTTTAGTATATTTTCGGAATTCTTGAGAAAATAGGAGTATTTGATGTGCAAAAGATGGTTCGATTTTCATGCTTTCAAGCTCACAGCCACTCTGACAAACAGAAGGTTAGTGGGTCGTCGTTCTAAAAATTGTCATCTTTTCTTTTAAAATATTTTCTAATATATACATTTTTTTATTTTTTCTTAACAGAAAATCGGCCGCCTATCTGCTGAAGCAATGAAGAAAACGTTGGAAAATGCCCTGGAGAAAAACAAGTCAGGTTTAGAGGAAGAGGGAGATGCATTAGACGATAAATCCGATTCCTCCCCTGTTAATAAGAATTCACAAATAAGAAAGAGCCAGTCTTTGGGAAGTGGATTGAATTCAAAAGATCGAACATTTGGTTCCGATCATTCAGATGATCATTCAGATGATGATGATGACGTGGACCATAATAATGCTTCCTGTGATGGATCTGCTAAAGACGATCAAGAACTTATAGAATCTGATTCCATTAGACTTAATTCCAATTTCGCAACAAACGAGTCTTGTTTATCTGGTTCAGATGATTCTGGTGTTTGTACACCTCGTATTGTGAAATCCACTTCTCTGCCCAGCATTACTACTTCCCCTGTTCAATACTCTTCATCCAGTTTCCCGTGCTCTAAATCTCTCGGCGATTTGAACGCTTTAGATTCTGAAAAGATACCTGTGGTGGCAGATGCCGTAAATATGGAGAAAATTGAGGATGAATTACCAACCAAGGGACTTAGGCTAACAAGAATCGAAGAATGGGTTTTCGATCATCAGCACTGCCGCAGCCCGGTAGAAGAGTTTACTAATGAATTTGGTTCATGTAGTAATCACGAGTTTCAGGAAGGTTCTAATGCTTTATTAGAGGAACCTTCTAGTAAGAAGATGGAAGTCAAAGTCAACCCTGGAGCGGAAGCTGCAACGAGATATATCACTTCTCTGAATGCCTCGGCCACAGCGGCTCAGTTGACTAATCTCGGGTTGGTTGTGATCCCGTTCCTCAGTGCTTTTGTCAGCCTCAAAGTGGTCAACTTATCTGGAAATTCAATAGGTATGTTTTATACTAACGAATAACGATTTTTTTATATTGCTCTGAGGTGATTTATTATGTTGCCTGATAAATTTTTCGTGTTTGTAATTTTTTTTTAAGCGAGGATTACTTCTGGTGCTCTTCCACGAGGTCTTCACATTTTGAATCTGTCAAAAAATCATATATCTGCCATAGAAGGATTACGAGATCTTACTCGACTTCGCGTGCTTGACCTCAGTTATAATCGGATACTAAGGATTGGACATGGTATGATTTTCATCCTCTTATTTATGCTCATTGTAAAATTATCGAAAATCATGATAGCAGTTGACTTAAAAAAATACTCGATGTTGCGTTAAATCTAATGTGTGTGAAAATTGAAACCATCACAAGAAATTTCTTATAAATCGGAAGACTCGTAGTCCCGTAAAGAACTAAAACCATCTCAAGAAATTTATATTTCTTGATTTTGATCATGCAATCTTACGAGACTCGAATTATTTAATTGGATTATTAGAGTTCAATATGTAATTCTATATAGGCTTATTTGTTTTCCAGTTTTTTTTTTTTTTTTCGAAAAGTTATCGGACTAATTAAATATCAACTAATGTTCAATTGTTTAATTGTTTAAATCCTATCTGATACAACTTTTAATCTGTTTCAAAAAGGCCTAGCAGGGTGCTCTTCCATCAAGGAACTATATCTAGCTGGCAACAAAATCAGCGAGGTGGAAGGTCTCCACCGCCTCCTAAAACTAAGCGTCTTGGATTTGCGTTTCAACAAAATCTCGACAACCAAATGCCTCGGCCAGCTGGCGGCCAATTATAGCTGTCTCCAATCCCTCAGTTTGGAAGGCAATCCAGCACAGAAAAACGTAGGCGACGAACAATTAAAGAAGTACGCACAAAGCCTTCTTCCTCAGCTCACCTATTACAACACACAATCCATCAAAATCGGGGCTGTTAAGGACATCGGGCGTGGGTCCCGAGTTGAAGTCAAGAGTACCACGAGGCGGAAAATCCAGGTGGCGGCATCACAGAGATCGTCCAGGAGCAGAAGGGGGGCGGTGGCCCCCGGCGGAGTTAAGGCGGCGACCAATGGGAATCAGTTCGGTGACTTTGGGCGAAGCCGAAGCGAGGGAACTTTAGAAACCGTTTAAATAACTGTGTATATGTTTGTCTTTTACGTGTTTTTCTTCGTTTCGTTTTCTGATTGGCTTAAAAAACTGTGTTGAAAGATGAGGTGATTGGTTTTAATATTAGAAATAGGGATTTGTGAGTCAATCAATTATTTAACCATGAAAAAATAGTTCTTTTGGTGTTTTGATGCTCGTTTAAGGATTGAACTCTCACCTTTGATTTTACACACACACACACACACACACACAGACATACATGTACATTGTGACATTTTTTTTCCCGTTTTTTTTTTTTTTTTTTTTTGTGATAACGGAAGAAACCGTTAGTATGGGTGAGAACGATTCGATTCTACTCGATTATTGGCTAAACCTTGAATTGTGAACTAAATATATCAGTTTTTGTAAGATTGAAAACCACTAAAATCGATTTTACGACGGTTTGATTTTATTCAATTTCGTTTTTTTATTTGTGTACGATTATTTGATCGATTTTAAAACGGTTCGTCCCACCGGTTCTCAGATCGGTTTTTGAAAATTGTTGATTTCAAAGAACCAACATGCAATATTGCAGTTCCATGTATTCTTGACTATTGGGAAGTTGCAAGTATTAGAACTAGAAGCTTAAAGTATGAGTGTATGTGAAAGTTGGTAGGTTATTTATTTATTTATTTTTTTAATTTTTTAATAGTAAAAAGTGGTGGTTGTCTTGTTGACAAAACATATATATGGAATAATTATATTTGGTAAAACATATATATATATATAAATGAAAAGGTGGTTCTCTCATGGAGGGATACAAATGGAATAAAAAAAGATATATTATCCTCAACTCGTGCCTGCATTATTGGCACTACAACACCAAATGAAACCACCATTTATGAAGAAAAAAAATGAAGTCTTGGGCATTCACCATCTCAAAATTATTCCTGCACAAAAAGGTAATTAATATCACTCTAAATGTTATACTACATGCACCAAGTGAAGTATATATTTATCGGGCAAATACCTATCATTCATTAACAAAAATAAAAATTAAAATAGATACGTCTGTATTTTTTTTGCAAATGAATGGATATCCAGTGTACGTCAGCCGGTGTAGTATGAAACAAAAACATAAATTAGGTGAAGTGAATCTCATCCAATTATATAAAAAAAAAGAATCTCATCTAATTATGAAGACATCAAAATATAAGGGGAAAAATACAATTTTTTTCCCTCAAGTTTGCACCGATTACATATTTGATCCCCTATGTTCACAAAAAACACATCTAGTCCCTTGTGTTACGAAAATTTAACACTTTTAGTCGTTTCTGTTAATTTTCTGTTAAAACTAACGGTATCAAGCGTGTGCATATTCCTGCCTTAACTAACGGACTAATGGTAAATTGACGGAAATGAACAAAAGTGTTAAATTATTGGAACATGAGGGACCAAATGTGAAATCGGTGCACACTTCAGGGATGGAAACTATAATTTCTCCAAAATATAAGTATGACTTTTTATTGGAAACGACTAGGATTGTACTAAATCGAAACCAATCTGACACATTCGTACCTGAAAACTAAGTCAGGAGAACGCGTACATATTAAAAATATATAGGTGTGTATAGAAGTTATAAAAATACACATCGAACATTTTGTTTATTTATATTTTTTGTATAAATTTATTTAAATAAATAGTAGTATCAACCACCAATTTGTAATTGAACAATGGATTATGGTCACATAAATAATTAAGATAACAATAAAAATATTGATGATTTGCTACTCTTTAAATTTGAAATTACAAAAATGGCCCAAGGAGTTTCCTACGTGTCCGTGAGTTTTTCTATAAATAAATAAAGGGATATTACAGTTTTCACCCCTCAAGTTTGCACCAATATCACATTTGTTCCTCCATGTTCACAAAACACACATTTGGTCCTTCATGTTTCAATAATCTAAATTTTTTGGTTATTTCTATCAATTTACCATTAGTCTGTCAGTTAAATAGGTGATAGACACACGCTTGATTCCGTTAGTTTTAACGAAAAAAATCACAGAAAGGACTACAAATGTTGAATTTTTGAAACACGAGGGATCAAATGTATTTTATGTAAATGTGAAATCGGTGCAAACTTCAGGGATGAAAACTGTATTTTTCCCAATAAATGAATATTTATCTAATGGGAAAATTACAGTTTTCACCCCTCAAGTTTGCACCGATTCCACATTTGATCCCTAATGTTCACAAAAAATACATTTGGTCCATCATGTTTCAATAATTTAACACTCTCGGTAAATTCCGTCAATTTACTGTTAGTTTGTCGGTTAAGGTAGTGATGGGCACACGCTCGATTCCGTTAGTTTTAACGGAAAATTGACGGAAACGACTAAAACTGTTAAATATTTTAAACATGAGAGACCAAATGTGTTTTTTTTTAACATGATGGACGAAATGTGAAATCGGTGCAAACGTGATGGACGAAAACTATATTTTCCCTTTATCAAACTCACAAGGCTTGTTAAAAAATTATAAAAATTAACAATTTAATCACACAAATAAAAAATGACAAATTTATGGGGGCAAAAAAGAAAAAAAGAAAAAGAAGTGGGGGGTAAAATGAGAGAGAGAAACCTTTCATCACTTTTGTTGATCATCGGCATCGTGAAATTCCTCCACCTCCTTCTCCTCCGCCGCCGCCGCCGCCTCGGATTTATCGTCGTGATTATTATACCGAACCACCACCACCGGACAAGCGCAGTGCTGCACGCAGTAATCGCTGACGCTACCAAGCCTGCCTTTGCTGCTCCGCCGCGAAGCACCAATCCCACGGCTCCCCATAATGACGGCGCTCAATCCCAGCCGTTCAACCTCCAGGCAGAGCCGCTCCTTCATATCGTGGTCCTTGACGATGTGGATCTTGACCGGCACGTGCGCCTCCACGAGCGGCTGGGCAAGGTGGTTGGCCTTGGCGGCGGTGAAGTTGTCGTAGTCCTCCTCCATCTGCTGCGGGGAGGTCTTGGAGAAGGGGTTGTTGGTGGAGGCGGTGGCGGTGGTGGGGGTGGAGGAGCCCCAGTCGGCGCCGTACAGGACGGAGGTGGAGCGGACGTGGAGGAGGATCACGGTGTCGCCGGGGCGGAGGTAGTTCTCGACGGCCCATTTGACGGCGTAGGCGCTCTCGTCGCTGAGGTCGACGGCGATCGCGATGCGGCGGGAGGAGGGGGAGATGGCGGAGATGGAGTTTGGGGTGGCGGGGGAAGGTGGGAAGCGTGGGGAGGAGGTTTTGACCTGGACGGGGTGGAGGTGGTGGTGATTTGATGGATTGACGGCGGCGGCGGAGGGTGGTGGTGGTGGTGGTGGTGAAGCCATGGCGGTGGTGGATCGGAGGTTGATAATTGGTTTGTTTTGAGTGTTAAAAGAAAAAAAGAGTTTGTTGAAAAATGGGGAGAGAGAAATTGAGAGGAAGAGAGAGAGAGAAGGATCGATCCAACAAATGAGGAGGAAAGTGAGAGAGAGTTCTTCCATTTCATAAAATTAGTTTGCCTCAATATTCTATTAATGGGTGAAATTCAATTAAGAGAAAATTGCACGGTACTTGTTAAGTGTATATTTTTACACTTTATCGTATCTTTTTATTTGAGCTTTTGGTGTGTTTTAATGATAATTGGTGCTTAAAAAGTTGATTTATTGTATTTTAGGTACAAATTGAAGAATTGGAAAAGTATGGGGTCAAAACTGCAATTTTGGAGAAAATATGGGCCAAAAGTGAAAAAAGCAGAATTCTGGAGAATCAAGGACCGCGCGGCCGTGCGGATTTTAGGCATAAATCTCACACGGCCGTCCGGATGGTCGAGTTGGCGCAGTGAAGGAATCTTAATTGTACAAGGAAACTGCCTTCTTCCCCAAGTTCTTCACCCTATATAAGACCAAGCCAAGCACACAATTAAGGAGATCATCTTTACGCAATTTGGAGAGCAACAAAGCAATAACGAAGACGAAGAATTCGAAGACTCTAAGCATAGATTTATCGTCTATGATTTATTTTATTTGTGTTTTTCCTTTAATCATGAGTAGCTAATTTTCTTATTTCTAGGATTTTATTTGGAACCCTATGTGGGATTTATGAACCCAATTCTATGATTTTATGCAAGTTTTAATTCCGGATTATTTCTTCTACTTGTTTTATTAAGTTCATGAAACTGGCCACTTTATGCGCTTTTATGTTATTGTTAATCGCATGAATCGTAAGATCGGGTTAATAATTAGAACTGTGGTAGAAGAGCCTTTGTGGTATTAACATAGGAATATAGTTAATCTCTTAGGTAGCCATTATTGAGATTTGTGCTTAATGCTGTGTTCTAGAATTAATTGCATAGGAATATAGTAATTGAATCTAGAGTATTAGAATCGTAATACACGCGGAAGCGGGTTATGATTATTTTAGCATCTCAGGTTAATAATCCGGGTTAATTGCTTGCATAATTGAAGGAATTGGGGGAATAATAATCACATAGGGGGAAGAATAAAATCCTAGGCTCGTTTACTCTGATAAATCTTCGTGTTTAATTTGCTTTCTTGCTTTGTCGTTTTAATTTGCTTTTTAATTTATTTTAGTTAATTCTCTTTAAAGTCGACTGTGTAGGGTGGGCTTGATAATAATTGGTAGAATTTAGCGTCTAGGATTAGATAATTAAATATTCCCTGTGGGTTCGATATCCGGACTTAATTGTCCACTATATTACTTGTACGATACGTGCACTTGCGTGTAGGTTTTCGACCAACAAGTTTTTGGCGCCGTTGCCGGGGAATATTTTAATTATTTATTTTATTCTAGCTTTAAATTTGAACAATTTTCACGATTCACCCATTTCATTTTTGTTTTATTTTTTTTTTTTTTTGTTTTTAGGTACTGTGTATGCGCAGAAGACTCGATCTAGCTAGAGAACCGTTTGATCCCGAAATCGAACGTACTTTTCGAGCCGCTAGGAGACGACAACGTGCAAACAATATAATGGAGGACGAAGAACGCAGGGCACCGGGTAATTTACTCAATGCCAACGGAAACCAAGTCCAAGACCCTCCCCTTCAACTTCCAGCACAGCCAGCAGTTCGTCCACGGGCACTTCAAGACTACATAATCCCAACGCTAGACAGATTCCGCCCGAGCATCCAATATCCACCCATTGAGGCGCATAATTTTGAGATCAAACAAGGCCTTTTGACGATGCTCCAAAATAACGGGCTATTTAGTGGGTTGGCAGGTGAAGATCCCCATCTGCACATTGTCAATTTTCTAGATACCTGTAATTCCCACCGTCAAAACGGCGTTTCCCAAGAGGCGCTTTAATTAATTCTCTTCAAGCACTCCCTACAAGGAAGAGCTCGCCAGTGGTTGATGTCCCAAGCCCCCCACTCTATCTCGTCGTGGCCTCAACTCCTCAACCTTTTCATGAAAGTCTATAGCTCACCCGAGAAGGACGAGAGAATCCGGCGAGAAATTCACAATTTTGTCCAAGAGCAAGGCGAGCAATTATACGAGGCATGGGAGAGATTTAAAACTCTTTTGCGGCAATGTCCAACACATGGAGTCGAACAATGGCGGCAAATCCACATCTTCTACCAATGGATTAACGAGAATGCACGAACGGTCTTAGATGCATCCACCGGGGGAAATTTTATGAGTCAATCGATACCGGATGCTTTCATCATGTTGGATCAAATTGCTCAAAATCGGTTTGCCAAGTCAAGCGAGAGGACGGTTAGTGGAGCCAAGAAAGTTCCCGGAGTGTTGGAGTTAGATGCAATTACGGCCCTTCAAGCTCAAGTGACCCAAATTGCTCAACAAAATCAACTCCTTCTGCAGCACATCAAAGCAAGTCCACCACAACAAGTTCAAGTAGTTGAATCTCCATGTTGTGAAATTTGCGGTGGAAATCACTACACGCTCCAATGCCAACAAGATAGGGAGTCGCTCAACTACGTCAACAACGCGCCTCGCCAATTCCAAAATCAAGGGTGGAGATCACAAGGGCAATATGGAGGAAATCAACAAGGCCAAGGGTATCAAAGACCTCAAGGTAAATTCCAAAATCAAGCCCCTACTCAACAAGGCTATCAAGGCAACAATCCACCGGCCCAAAAATCAAGCACGGAAGAGATATTGGCCCAATTCATGACTGCTACCCAAGCCTCGCTGCGGAACTTGGAAAATCAATTCGCTCAATTTGCTTTGAATCAAGAGAACCGTCCGCAAGGAGCATTACCATCAAACACGGAGGACCCAAGAAAAAGGCAAAACGAGCAAGTACAAGCAGTGAGTCTACGTAACGGACGACAATTGGAAGAAGCCCCGAGAAAAGAGATAAATAATGGAAAAACAAAGGCGACCGAGGTGGCGGAAGAGGACACACATGTTCAAGGCGAAACTTCAAGGGCGAAGGTTACACCGGCTCCTCCCATCCCATACCCACAAAGGTTCCAACCACCGAAGTTAAATGCCGAATACCAAAGCTTTCTCAACAAGATGAAGGAAATCCGTATCAATATCCCCCTCATCGAAGCACTCCAACAAATGCCAAAGTGGGTGAAGTTTGTCAAGGAACTCGTAACGAAGGGACGAAAATTGCAAGGAAACGAGATGATTCAACTCACCGAACAGTGTAGTGCAATCCTTACAAGACCTCTCCCTCAAAAACTCGGCGATCCAGGTAAGTTTACTATCCCTTGTACAATAGGAGATAAATTTTTTCGATCACTCATTGATTTAGGGGCTAGCATAAACCTTATGCCGTTTTCTACATATAAGAGTCTCGGGTTGGGTGAAATTGAACCAACGGCTATAACACTCCAATTAGCCGATAGGTCTCTAGTCTACCCAAAGGGGGTTTTAGAAGATGTCTTAGTGAAGGTTGACGAATTTATTCTTCCTGCTGATTTTGTGATTCTTGATATGGATGAAGATAGAGAAATCCCAATTATTTTGGGAAGGCCGTTTTTAGCTACTTCACGTACTGTCATCGATTGTGCTAGTGGGGATCTCACCATAACTGTGCATGACCAAACTATTAAATTTAACGTTTTTAATGCAATTAAGCGTCCGCACAATTCTAATGAGTGTTTTTCTATCGATTTAGTGGAGTCTTGTTCTTTTGAAAATTTTGATTCGTTACTCTTGGATTCTTTGGAAGCATCTTTGGTTGTAGGTAACGATTGCGGAGATGAAAGAGTGGAGGAGCAAATTTGTTGGTTAGATTCCGGCGACTTTCTCACTCGGCAAAAGTTTGAAAGTTTGGATTTGGCCACCCTTACCACCCCCAAGGCATTCAAAACATCATTGGAGGAACCACCACAGCTTGAGATGAAAGAATTACCCGGACACCTCAAATATGCCTACCTCGGTAAGAATGATACTTTGCCGGTAATTATCTCACAATCTCTATCTACTTTGCAGGAACAAAGGCTATTGGAAGTACTGCGGGAACACAAGACGGCGCTTGGATGGAAAATTGCGGATATCAAGGGAATTAGCCCTTCATTGTGTATGCACAAAATCATCTTGGATGATCAACAACATCCGTCAGTAGAGCAGCAAAGGCGTCTCAACCCCATCATGAAAGAGGTAGTCAAGAAGGAAATTCTCAAGTGGCTCGACGCAGGTATTATTTATCCGATTTCTTATAGCGCATGGGTAAGCCCCGTTCAATGTGTTCCTAAGAAAGGAGGTATGACAGTTATCCGTAATGCAAATAATGAATTAATTCCATCTAGAACAACAACGGGTTGGCGAATTTGCATGGATTATAGGAAATTAAATAAAGCCACTAAAAAGGATCACTTTCCTTTACCTTTTATTGATCAAATGCTTGATAGATTGGCAGGTAAAGAATTTTATTGTTTTTTAGATGGATATTCGGGATATAATCAAATAGCCATTGCACCGGATGATCAACACAAAACCACATTTACATGCCCTTATGGTACTTTTGCATTTAGACGCATGCCTTTTGGTTTATGTAATGCATCTGCTACTTTTCAGCGGTGCATGATGGCTATTTTCACCGACATGGTAGAGAACGGTTTGGAAGTATTTATGGATGACTTCTCTATTTTCGGTGATACTTTTGACACTTGTCTTTGCATGTTGGCTAAAGTTTTGCGCAGGTGCGAAGAAACCAACTTGGTGCTAAATTGGGAGAAGTGCCACTTCATGGTGCACGAAGGAATTGTGCTTGGGCATAAAATCTTGCGAGAAGGCTTGGAAGTGGACAAAGCAAAGATCTCCACAATTGAAAATCTTCCGCCACCTATTTCGGTCAAAGGCATTAGGAGTTTTCTTGGACATGCGGGCTTTTATCGGCGTTTTATCAAAGATTTTTCAAAAGTTGCCAAGCCCCTTTGCAACCTACTCGAGAAGGAGACAAAATTCAATTTTGATGGTGAGTGTCTTCAAGCTTTCAACGAGCTTAAGCAAAGGTTAGTATCCGCTCCTATTATTTGCGTACCGAATTGGGATGAACCGTTTGAGCTTATGTGCGATGCTAGTGATTTTGCGGTTGGCGCCGTTTTAGGTCAAAGGAAAGAGAAAATTTTTCGATCAATTTATTATGCTAGTAAAACTCTTAATGATGCACAATTAAATTACACCACTACGGAAAAAGAGTTATTAGCTGTTGTTTTTGCTTTCGAAAAATTTCGCTCTTACTTATTAGGACCCAAAGTTGTTGTTTTCACTGATCACGCTGCCCTTAAATATTTGTTTACTAAAAAGGATGCAAAACCTAGACTCATTAGGTGGATTTTAATGTTGCAAGAATTTGATATTGAAATTCGTGATCGAAAGGGTAGTGAAAATCAAATAGCCGATCATCTATCTCGTCTTGAGAAAGATGTAGACGAAAGCGATAGAATTTGCATTAATGAAAATTTCCCTGATGAACAGTTGCTTGCTTTTGATAATAAGGTACCTTGGTTTGCCGATTATGTAAATTATTTAGTTAGTCAAGTGCTTCCACCGAATCTCAATTATCATCAAAAGAGGAAATTTTTGCATGATGTAAAATTTTATTTTTGGGAAAAGCCTTTTCTTTTTAGACAATGCAGTGATTTGTTGGTGCGAAGATGTGTCCCGGAACATGAGCAGCAAGACATCCTCTTTCACTGCCATGGTTCGGATTATGGAGGACATTATGGGGGCGAAAGAACAGCACGTAAGGTTCTTCAATCAGGTTTTTTTTGGCCCACTCTTTTTAAAGATTCGTATAAATTTGCTATTACTTGTGATCGGTGCCAACGCACGGGCAATATTTCGGCTCGCCATGAACTCCCATTGAACACGATGATCGAAGTCGAGCCTTTTGATGTTTGGGGTATTGACTTTATGGGACCTTTTGTCCCTTCATTCAATAACCAATACATCTTAGTGGCCGTCGATTACGTTACTAAGTGGGTAGAGGCAATAGCCACCCCTACTAATGATGCATCTGTAGTGTGTGCTTTCTTGAAGAAACAGATTTTCACTAGGTTTGGAGCACCACGGGCAATTATCAGTGATGGTGGATCGCATTTCGTGAATAAGCAATTTGACAACTTGATGGGCATATATGGTGTAAAGCACAAGGTTGCACTCGCGTATCATCCACAAACGAATGGGCAAGCCGAAGTTACGAACCGCGAAATCAAGAATATCTTGGAAAAAGTGGTGGGCCCGACAAGAAAGGATTGGTCGAAAAAACTTGATGATGCACTATGGGCATATCGTACAGCTTTTAAAACGCCATTGGGAATGACCCCTTACCGTGCGGTGTTCGGTAAAGCATGCCACTTACCGTTGGAGTTGGAGCATTGTTCTTATTGGGCGCTAAAAAAGATGAACTTCGATTACAAAGAATGCAAGGAAAGAAGGTTATTGCAACTCAACGAGTTGGACGAATTACGAGAGCAAGCGTATGAGAACAATTGGTTGTACAAAGGCAAAGTCAAAAGGTGGCACGACAACAACATCTTGCACCGTCAATTTCAAAAAGGGCAAGAAGTTCTTTTGTTCAATTCACGGCTTCGGTTATTCCCGGGAAAGCTTAAATCAAGATGGTCGGGGCCGTTCATCGTTCAACAAGTCTTTCCACATGGAGCTATAGAAATCAAGGACCGTGAATCGGAACGAGTATTCAAAGTAAATGGCAATCGACTCAAACACTATTGGGGAGATGGTGGCGAACGTCAAGTGGCCGTGGTCACCTTTGCTTAAAGAGAAAGAAGCAACGTCCGGCTGAAGACTTTAAACTTAGCGCTTCTCGGGAGGCAACCCGAGCTTTATTGTTTTTCGTATTTTTTTTCTTTAATTTTTCGTTTCGTTTTTAGTATCATAAGCATGCATTCTAATTTATTATTTGAATTTTATTTTTCAAGGTCGAAAAAGTGATCGAGGGTCGAGTCGGCCGTCTGCGAAAAAAAAAAAAAAAAAAAAAAAAAGTTTCAGGGGCACTAATAAGAAGTTTTTATTTTGCAGGGACCCAATTGCAATTCTTCACACGGCCGTGCAAGAAAAAGGCATGAATCTCACACGGCCGTGTGAGATTTTGGGGCAGCTACTGGACAAAAACGCACATTGGTGCGGCCGTGCGGAAAAGAACTGGAATCTCGCACGGCCGTCCGAGAATTCAAGGGGCTATTGCCCAAAACCGATGATTGGTGCGGCCGTGCGGATTTTTGCCTAAAATCTCGCACGGCCGTCCGAGGGTATAAAGGAGCATTCAAAATCCGAAAATTATATTTTCTCCCCCATTATTTCTTAAACCCTCCTTTTTCCTTCTTTCTATCTCCCACACACGAATTTTCGAATTTTTTGAATTTCTCTTCCAAAAATTCTTCGATTCCACACACATAATTCACTCACACACTCTCCGATTCTTATTTTGTGTTGGTATTGACAGGGAGGCTAGAGAGTCGAATCAACTTCTTCAAAATCTCATCTTTCAAGGCACGCCCGAGTACATCAAGCTGGCACCTTTACCAGCACCCATTCTTGAGCCCGTGCCCGAGCTTTCCGATGAGGATGAGCATGAGAGAAGGAGGGAGGAGCACCCCGATCACACCGACTCCGAATAAATCAGGTGTTTTCTATCCTTAAAACTTTGTGCTAATTTCGTTGAGGGCAACGAAAATTTTAAGTTTGGGGGTGAAAAACATGTTATTTTTTGTGCTTATTTGTTTTAGTTTGCATGCATTAGGTTTTATTCGTTTTTATTGTTTTTCTCGTTTTCCGGAGAATAAAAAAAAAAAAAAATTTGCTTGAGTCGAATGCGTCTATGATTTATGATGATGAGAGATGATCAATGTTTGATGATGAAATTGCTTGTTTTGTGTGATAAGGATTTGATGTTTGTTTAGCTTTCGATTCAACGGAACTTAGAAGCGAATTATTGCTAGGAATCACATTTTGTGCATTGCTTTGGTTGAATGTTTTGTATTTTAAATTTGGAATTAATTTGTGCTAGATCATGCTATGTTCGGTTTTAGAACTCACCTTAGGAAATTTATGATACGAAGTATTGAGTAGTGAGTGATTTGGGATATGATTTGGGCCCTCTTTGAACCGTTTGAGCCTTTCAAGTCGACCTTTTTATCGAAATTATTCTTCAAATTAAATCTTCATGGGAATGGGATTAAAGGAGATACTTGAGAATTCTTGCAAGAAATTGGTACTTGGTGCTTTTTGATTGTGGTTTTAATTTCTTCGGGAAAATTGCACATCCTAATGGTAGGATTGAAGAGATGACGTGTGGTTCCTATTCTTTAATTTGATGTAAGCATTTCTTGAATTGAGCTGATTTTCACATAGATGCTCTGTTCTTGAGTGTGTGTTGAGACCATTTGCAGATGTTTCCTTTTTTTTTCTTTTATTAATTTATAATTTTGTTGTTGATTTATTTATATTTAATAATATTTTATTTTTATTATTGACAAATTAAAATATTATTGAACAATTAGTATATATATATATATATATGAACACACAAATGGAGGGGTAAGAATGTCCGAAAAAATAAAACGATAAAAACAATCAACTATAAATGAGAAAGTCAACATGCCACTTCATCTTCCACTAATAGATTGTAATGGAGGGGCCATTTTGTAGTTCAAGGGTATGTTTGTGACAAACCCCATAGTTCAGGGGTGCAAACTGTAATTTCCGCTTTAAAAAATGAATGTCCCCCTCAAAATGTTATTATTGTTGCACATTGTCCCGATAGCAAAACTTCGATGGGTCATTCATCAGAATTGAGTATTTTTGTTGCACGTTGTCCCTTTATATGTTATTTTTGTTGCACAATGCCCCTTAAAAATATTATTTTTGTGAACATTGCCACTTTAAAATGTTATTTTTTGTGCACGGTGCCCACCGAAAAATTGGTTTTTGTGGCAAAGTGCAACCAAAACAATATTTCGAAGGGGATTATCCTTTTTTTTTCTTTTTTTGAATTTTCAGGGGGGGGAATGCAAAAATGGTAAATTTGTAGGGGGTCAAGTGCATTTTGTCCTTCAATTAACAAACGATTATTTTGAGAGAAAATTGCACATCACCCCCTAAAAATATCTAATTTTTGTACTTTACCCCCTCAAAATTTTAAAAAGTGAATGTCCCCCTTCAAAATGTAATTCTTGTTGCACATTGTCTCGATAGCAAAATTTCGATGGTTCATTCATCAGAATTGAGTATTTGTGTTGCACGTTGCCCCTCTATATGTTATTTTTTGTTGCACGTTACCCCTTAAAAACATTATCTTTTTGCAAATTGCTCTTTAAAATGTTATTTTTGTTGCACAATTCCCAAAAAAATGGTTTATGGGGCAAAGTGCAACCAATACAATATTTTGAAGGGGGATTATCCAGTTTTTTGATTTTTAGGGGGGAAAGTGCGAAAATGAAAATTTTTAGGGGGTGAAGTACATTTTGTCATTCTTTTTAGGGTGAATAGCATTAAACCACCTAAACCTTTTACGTTTTTGCGGATCACCACCTGAACAATTTTTTTTCGCAAGAGTTTACCTGTACTCAATTAATTGTGCCACTTTGCCATTTTTTGCCTGTTTTCAGGTCAAAATAACCGGCTCTCAACCCATGTGTGTTGCACATGACAAATCCAAGGCTATTGACGTCTTTTCCGTTTTTAAAATGGAATAAATGTTAATTATTTCTATTTCTATTTGTCTTTATTGTCGTTTTTTCCATTTTTTATTGCTGCTACTTTATATTTCTTAATCATCATCATTCTCATCAGACCAACAACAAAGACGCCGTCGCTCGCCGGCAATTAGCCCAAATTTCACACAGCTCCTCTACATGAACCCATCAAGGCCAGCGGCGTAGGCGGCTGCAGATCATATCCAACCACCCCACCCTACACACCCCACTCAAAACTTTCATCAACCATTTCTCTCATGTACATGTTGCAGCCGTTCCGCCGCTCACCAACAGGAACCAACTCTCCCTCTTGCCCAACCACCAAGCTCATCACCACCACCACATCTTCTTCAGATCCGCCGCCCTCAACCCCAAGCGAGACTTTTCGACAATGGACACAATATATTCTTAATTTTGTATTTTGAACACATTTAATCACAGCTCATTTTGGTTGACTGAAATTGAACCTAAAATTAGGTAAATGAAATGTTCATTTAATTTCCCCCTTTCCCCAATTCAGGTTGTATGAACACTATTTTCTCTCGATTTCTTCCTCCGAATCGACTAAATCTTCTTCCAACAAATGGAGGATTAGATGATCTTCTCACAATTGAGGCTGCCCCATGCCGCGGCGGAGGTGTGCGGTGTTGGGCGGTGAGATAGGATGTGCGGCGGTGAGCGGTGGGTGGTGAAATTGGTGCGACGGGAGTGGTCATCCTTGGAATTGCAGAGGTGAGAAAGTACAATGGCTTCTCAAAATCCAGGGATGAACCGCTGGGAAAAAGATGAATTTTTTTTTTTTTTTTTTTTTTTTTTTATTTATTATTATTCTATTTAAGAAAATTCCACTTCAAAAAAGAAAAAGAAAAAGAAAAACATTTATTCCATTTTAAAAATGAAAAAGACGTCAATAGCCTTGGATTTGTCACGTGCAACGCACATGGGCTGAGAGCCGGTCATTTTGACCTGAACTCAGGCAAAAATGGCAAAGTGGCACAATTAATTGAGTACAGGTAAACTCTTGCAAAAAAAAATTGTTCAGGTGGTAATTCGCAAAAACGTAAAAAGTTTAGGTGGTTTAATGCTATTTACCCTTCTTTTTATATTGATATAAAAGGCAAATTGCACATCACCCCCTAAAAAAATCTATTTTTCGCACTTTACGCTCTCAAAATTTTAAAAAGTTAAACGTACCCCTTCAAATTTTTATTCTTGTTGCACATTGTCCCGATAGCAAAATTTTGATGTTATTCATCAGCTTTTGAGTATATTTGTTGCACGTTGCCCTTTAAAATATTATTATTTTTGCAAAAGGCCCACCAAAAAATGTTTTTTAAGCTATAGTTTTATAACTGATATTTTTCTTGGTTGTAAATATTATATTTATATCACAAAATTTATTGAAAAAAAATCATGATTTATCAAAAATATTCTGACAAATGAATTTTCCATCCATGAATTGTCTCATTCTTCCAAGTTAAGCAAATACCTTCACAGTTCTGAGCAACAACCGCGGCTGGGTAAAAATCTTTGTGTGGGAAAGGCTGCGTCAAAATTATTTATCACGCAAGAAGAATATTTTTCTAATCAAACTTCGGTCCGAACCGAATTTCATTTATCGAATGAAAATATGTGTTCAAATTTAATTCATTTAGCTTATAAATTGATGCCAGACGAATTTATAAGGAATAATTTGATTTTGACAATAATTTTTTTTCTTTTGATTTTTCAGCCAGAATTGAAAAGTGTGACCGGTCATCACTTATGTAGCAAGGACACGGAAACGATGTGTTGGACTAAATACTTATCACGCAAGTGCACGTATCGCAAACAAGTAGTAAAAGTGGACTCGTGAGTGTCGGATGTCGATCCCACAGGGAATACTCAAATTACCTAATCCTAAGTACAAAATTCTAACAATTATGATTTTTATCCAGCCTACGCAAGGTTGTCAAATTTAATCAACTAATTATGAAAGCAAAAAAATCACGAGAAAGTATCAATATAAAAACAATTATCTTCCCCCTATGCGATAAATCGTCACCCAATTAATCCACTATCATGCAAGTTACAATTCTTGGTTATTAACCCGAGACACTAAATTACTCGTATCCCGCTGTCGCGTGTGTTATGAGTCTATTATTCATAAACGGTTCACTATATGTCTATGTAAACCAATTATGAATAATGCATTAACTAACAAGTCTCGTAAAGGGCTACCTAAGGTGATATCTATATGTCCACAACACCACTTGCAATTGACACACTCATCCGGTGAAAACTACTCGAAGACATAGATTTAGAAAAGATAGATAAAAGAAGAATTATGATGAAGATTCGTCAAGTCTTTGTCTTCGATTCTCCGTTCTCTTGCTCTCCGATTGTGTAAAAAAAGATGCATAAATTGTGTGCTTGAATTGGTCTTATATAGGGTGGAAAACTTGGAAAAGAAGGCAATTTCGTTGTGCAATTAGGAGTCCTTTACTGCACTTCTACGTCTTCTCGGTGCCGTCTGGATTTGTAGTTCAAATTCCAAACGACCGTCTCAATTCCAGACTACCGTCTCAATTCCACAGACTTTATTCATCCCATGAAAATATTCGGACGACCGTCTGGATTTCTAGTGTATTTCTTAGACGACCATCCGGGCTTTAATTCTTCTGATTTTAGACTTCTTCACTTTCCGCGCCAATATTTTCTCCTAAATTGTGTTTTGACCCTGAATTTATCCAATTCTCCAATTTGTACCTAAAACACAATAAATTAATACTTTAAGCACCAATTATCAATAAAACATACCAAAAGCTCCAAATTAAAACGATATGATTAAGTGTAAAAATATACACTTAACACGATGATACTGGTAAATAAAGAAACTAACACAAGGAAACAAAAGGTCCAAAAAACGAGGATTCGAGAATTTGGAAGAAATATGTAAATATTAAAAAATGTAGGAGTATATTTATAAATGTACTATGTAAACATGTATCATATATAATTCTATTTTTTATATATTTTCATACAAATATATTCAAAATAAATATTATTCAAAAGTATTTGAAAATTCGTTATTCAAATATGTTTCTAACTTTTCAAAAATTACCAAAGAACACATAAGTTGTCCGGCAAGTGTGCTTCTAAAATATAAAACACAATACGTATTCGAAACGCGAATACAGGGAGAAGTTGAAGTTTCCGACTTTTGGTGCTACATACTACATAGGTCTTAATTAACTACCTAAAATTAGCGGTGCTGTAATTTTTGTCATGGCATCATCATTTCATTGGTCTTGACTCTGCGGCCCTTGGCCCTTCCGTTGACTTCACGCGTATTACGTATACATGACTTTTCAGTCTTCTGTAAATTACCGTAATACCCTGATAATTTGAAAAATATTCTTTAACAAAAAGAAATAAAAGAGTTTATTTTACTTTACCCCTATACTCTTGTTAAATCCCACTTTGGCTCAATATAGTATTATACTCTTAATTTTTCCACTTACTTTTTATTTTTTAATATTTAACATAAAAATAAAATTAATAATTTATCCCACTTACCTATCCATGCTCTCATCATGTGCTCTTGAACAAATCAAATTACCCATTAAGTCATTAACCAATATTTAGAATAAAAAAACCACATCAAAATATTATAAAAGCTATAGATTTTCACTTAATTGCTTAATATCCAACATTAAAGTGCACTTGAGATTTTAGTGTACTTAAGTTCTAGTGCCTAATTAATTCAAATAGTTCTTAAAAAGAAAAAATGTTCCCGCCATAATTACACACCCTCTTATCTTACTCCATTAAGTCGACAATTGTTTTTTGGTCAATTTTGGCTAATATTTAGGGTAAATTACGGTCACCCTTGAGATAATGTTAAATTACTAAAAAAAATTATATTTGGGTAATTGCAACTAACCCTCAACTATAATTCTTCTTACAAACACGTCAACCGTTATGGTGTCAAATTCAACATAATTTTTTAGATTCCGTAGAATACTCTAGTTTGTACTCATTTGGTACAAAAATGCAGTTTCTGATGCACCACAATATAATATTTACAAGCCAAAAGGCACATCTTGTGATCATCTTGTTTTACACTGTGGAGTTCGAAGAGGATAAAACGGATACAAACTGGAGAATATTCAACATAATCTAAAAGATTCCACTAAATCTGACACCGCACAAGTTGACGTGTAAGAAAACTCATAGTTGAGGGGTGGTTGACTGGTTGTAATAACCCAAATATGATGAATTTTTTTCGTAATTTGACCTTACATCAATGGAGTGTGGCCGTAATTTACCCTAAAATTTTAATATAAGATGCATCTTAATTTATTCCAAGAAGATACTCATATGAGGGTGCAATATCTGCTAATTGTTAACTTTTGAGGGTCCAATTGAGAAATAAACATAACTGAAAGGACCACCCTGCCAATTACGGTATTCATATTTGGTTCAAATACCACAAAACAAAGTTGACTTGACAAAATACAGACACAGTTTTTACTAACCACCATTTTTGTATGAACACATGATCTCTCTCTCTCCTCTCTCTCTCTCTCTCTCTCTCTCTCTCTCTCTCTCTCTCTCTCTCCTAGTTTTCCGTACAGATTCTTCCTCAGACGACCCATTCTCGTACTATGATTCATCTCTTCATCCTCCTCCTCTGTTTCTTCTTCAAAAACCCCTCTTCCTTTGCGGCGGACACCATTTCCGGCAACCAATCTCTCTCCGGCGACCAAACCATCGTCTCCTCAGGCGGAAACTTCGAGCTCGGATTCTTCTCACCAGGTAACTCCTCAAAACACTACATCGGAATCTGGTACAAAAAAGTCAGCGAACAAACCGTAGTCTGGGTCGCAAACAGAGAAACCCCAATTTCCGACAAAACCTCCGCCCGCCTCACGATTTCCGGCGGAAACCTAGTCCTGCTGAACGAGTCACAATCCCAGATTTGGTCAACCGGAGTAAACCCCCCGACCAATTCCACCGCCGCCGTGCTGCTCGACGACGGGAACCTGGTTCTGACAAACGGGTCGGGTCCAATTTCAAACCCATCAAATTCCTCCAAACCCTATCTATGGCAGAGTCTCGACAACCCAGGAAACACGTGGCTCCCCGGTGGGAAAATCTCTTACAACGAAAGAACACAAACGAAGCAGCTTCTTACATCATGGAAAAATCTGGACGATCCTGCCCCTGGCCTTTTCTCCCTCGAGCTCGATCCAATCGGGAGTCAGTACATCATAAGATGGAATCGAAGTAAGCAGTATTGGACAAGTGGTCCCTGGAACGGTCATATTTTCAGTAAAGTCCCCGAAATGACATTGAATTACATCTACAACTTCACCTACGTCAACACCTCCGACGAGAGCTACTTCACGTATTCGCTCTACGATCCGTCGGTCGTGTCGAGATTCATCATGGATGTTTCCGGGCAGATCAAGCAGTTGACGTGGGATAACGTTTATTCCGATTGGAATTTGTTCTGGTCTCAGCCGAGACAGCAGTGCGTGGTGTACGCTTATTGCGGGGCGTTCGGTACTTGCAACCAGAACTCGAAACCGTTCTGCGATTGCTTGCCGGGGTTCACGCGTAGATCGGAGAGCGATTGGGATTTGAACGATTATTCGGGTGGATGTGTGAGGGAGATGAATTTGCTGCAGTGTGGGAATAATGTTACTTCGTCAAACGGGAGAAGAGATAGATTCTTGGAACGACCGTATATGCGGTTGCCCGATAATTCGCGAGCGTCGACTGTTGCGAGTTTGGGAGAGTGTGAATCGTCTTGCTTGAGTAATTGCTCTTGTACCGCTTACGCGTACGATGGGAGTAGTTGTTCGATTTGGAACGACGAATTATTGAATTTGCAACAACTAAGTGAAGGAGATGGTAACGGAAGAACGATATACGTACGTCTTTCGGGCTCTTCCTCTGTTTTTGGTGGCGGCAAAAACAAGAATGGGGTTGTAATCGGTGCTGCTTTGGGTTCTATTGCGGTTATTGCAATCCTAGTGGCGGTTTTGATAATATGGAGAAAGTGGGGGCGAGAATCGGGTAGTGCTAAAGGGGTGGTGGAGGGTTCTTTGGTGGCGTTTGGATACAAGGATTTGCAAAACGCAACCAAGAATTTCTCAGATAGGTTGGGCGGAGGAGGGTTCGGTTCCGTCTTCAAAGGGGTTTTGCCCGATTCGACCGTAATTGCGGTGAAGAGGCTCGAGAGCGTAAGCCAAGGCGAGAAGCAATTCCGGACCGAAGTCAGCACAATCGGTACCATCCAACACGTAAACCTCGTACGCCTCCGAGGTTTTTGCTCCGAGGGTAGCGACAAGAAGTTGTTGGTGTACGATTACATGAAGAACGGCTCGTTGGACTCCCATCTCTTCCGCTCGAGCGCGTCCGAGGCGGTTGTTGTTTTGTCCTGGAAGACGAGGTACGAGGTTGCGGTGGGGATCGCGAGGGGTTTGACGTACCTCCACGAGAAGTGTAGGGCCCGCATCATCCATTGCGATATAAAGCCCGAGAACATCCTACTCGACGCCGATTTTTGCCCAAAGGTGGCCGATTTCGGATTGGCGAAGCTCGTGGGCCGCGATTTTAGTCGGGTGCTCACTACCATGAGAGGCACGAGAGGCTATCTCGCACCCGAGTGGATATCGGGCGTGGCTATCACGTCCAAGGCCGACGTTTACAGCTACGGGATGATGCTTTTCGAGTTGGTTTCGGGGCGGAGGAATGCTGACGTGGAGGATGGGAGGGTTAGGTTTTTCCCGTCGTGGGCGGTGAGTGTGGTGGTGGATGGCGGCGATGCGCTCGAGCTGTTGGATCCTTTGTTGGAGGGGGATGGTGACGTGGCGGAGGTGGTGAAGGTGTTGAAAGTTGCTTGTTGGTGTATACAAGAGGATGAGAGTGTTAGGCCTTCTATGGGGGTTGTGGTTCAAATACTCGAAGGGGTTATCGATGTCAATTTGCCTCCGATTCCGAGATCGCTACAAGTGTTTGTCGAAAATGACGAGAAGATTGTTTTCTTTACGGATTCGTCTTCGGCGGAGCAGAGTTCGCAGGCGAAGAGCAATTGTTCGAGTGCTTCGTCGCACTCGAAGACTGTTACTGCATCATCTTCGAGTATTAATTAGTTATGTAAGTCTTGAATACTAGTTTTTTTTTTTTTCTAAATCAAATTTAAATAAAAGAGAATATATATACAAGGGCTGAATCATGTATTATATGTGAAAAATTATGGTTATTCATGGGTTGTTTCTAAACAACACTCTGCATTTTTTTTTTCAATTTGAATTTTTCATCATATATTTTACTTAGGTGTGTAAATGGGGTGTAAATCGGATGGATTGGATCGGAAGTAGCCCTTTCGGAAAAAAATACGATTTTTTTCAAAAGTGAAAAACTAGTTCCAATTCCGTTCCAGAAAAATCGGGAATTGGAACAAAAAAACTTGTTCCAAACTCGGAAAATTTCGGATCGGAATCGGCGAAATTTAGAACTTTCTAAGTTTTGCTCACCTTAAATATAAAATGCTTAATACTAGTGCTATTTGAATTGTAATATTCGGAAAAAAAAATCGGAATTTGTAGAATTATTTTCGGAACTTTAGCCGGATTGATAATCGGAATCTCATATATATATATATATATATATATATATATATATATAT
>NW_012194764.1:415306-438403 GCF_000504015.1 Erythranthe guttata
ATATATATATATATATATATATATATATATATATATATATATATATATATATATATATATATATATATATATATATATATATATATATATATATATATATATATATATATATTCCAATTCCAATTCAAATAATTTCGAAAAAATCAGAACTCGGAATTTTGGAATTCAAATTTGACAAAAATTGTTCCCAAATCGGAAAATTTAGAATCGGAATCGGCAGAAATCGCAAAATTTCGTTCCAGTTTCCACCCCTAATTTTACTTCATAAAAACTCATAACAAATGTATCAAATAATAAATTTAAAAAAATAATATTATACAGTAAACATTTAGTGATAAAAAAAAAAAAGTAATACATAATTACTAAAATGCTTAAAATTATACTACCACACGCAATTTCTTTTTCCATGCCAAATATTTAATTGCACATGCACTAATTATTTTTCCCAGTACTCTGTTCTTAGTTAAGCTTTTTCCACCAACTCCGGCGGCTTTTTCCCGATCACCGGCCGGAAAACTAGAGGAAACAAATAAAATAATACCAACGTAAAGAAAATCGCCGTAGCTCGGCCCCATAGAATAGTAAAGAAGAGTGTTAGAACAAACACATATAAAAAAGGATTAATTTTAGTACATGAACAACAAGGCTTTTTTCTGACGATGTTTTCTTCAATCAACGGTGGCGATTTACCCTCTGTTACTGATGATGACGATGTCGTGCTTTTCGAACTCGTTATTTCTGTCTCTTGGATGTCATCATCGATGACATCATCGGATATCTTCGAGTGAGTGTAGATTTTTCTCGACGAATTATTGTTCTTCAATTGAAGGCTCAAGCGATGAATGTTTTTACCTGCAGAAATCTTTATTTTCTGTGAGGAAAGGAGAAAAAATAAAGGGTTATTTTTAATCAGAATTTTTTTTAATACTAATTAATTATTTTTTTCGAAAAATAAATTAATAAAAAATAAAAAGAACCTGGGAAAGTGATTTTTTCATGTGTTGTTTAGGACCAATGATAGGTGGAGAAATTGGGCGTTCCTCTGCAGTTTCAATGGCCATTGGCTGAAAACAGTGGAATAATTTTTTCTTCATTTTTTCATGCTAATAAAAAAAAAAAAAATTGGGATTTGATTAATATATTTCAAGAATTAGTTAATTAATAAATGGGAATTAATGGGGCACCAAACTAAAAGAATTAATAACAACTAGTCAAAAGAGTGTAAGACCAAATGCTGCATCTGTTGATCAATGTTTGAAGGTGTATTTAACTATAGTGCAGGTACGGCAATTATGACAAAAGAATTGATTTTGTTTGTTGGGAATTTTGGCGGGGCGGGTACCCGTATAATGCATGGTATCGGCGATGGGGATTTTGGGGCGGTCCCAATAAATCGTGTATTGTGCTTTTTTTTTTTTTTTTTTTTGATAAAATGTATTGCGCTTTGTTGTGAAAGTCGTATGTATGCAACATATTGGAATTAATCTTTTCGAAAAAATTCTGAAATTTTTCGAAAGTATAAAACCACTTCCAATGACAAACTACAAAATTTTGAAATCTTTAATCCATTCCAATTCAAAAAACTTCAAAAATTTCGGGGATTCTGAAATCACAAAACTGTTATAAATTTGGGGATCGTTTGGGATAATTTTGAAAATTTTAAAATAAGAATACTTGCTGGCTTTTATAAAAATGAATACACTAGATATCATCTTATCACCAAGGACTCATTTTGAATCTAAAAAAGGATCAAGCCGTGTATATTCGTTCACATCTAAATATGATATAACCGAAATTTAGAAACAAAACTTGGTATAGAAAAATAAAGTGAATTGTTTGACAATGAAGTTAAATTTTCTAAGTAGATAATGACGGGAGTTAGAGGAATTTTTGGATGATTGAAGGGTCTGAATTGAAAATTTTTAAAATTTTTATTATGGGGCTTATAGAAATTTTGGGATTAATCTGTAATTCTTGAAAATTTAAATTTAAAGGGTATTTTGGTCTTTTTAGATCAAAACACGCACCCATAGTGGCATATATGGCGAGTGTAGCACACCATCCGCTCGGAGGGGCCGTATTGGCTTTGATCAACTTTTGTAGGGGGTCAATACTAATTTTTTTTTTTTATAATACAGGGGCTTTTGTGACAATGAAAAGTTATATAGGGGTGGAGAGTGCTAAAAACAAAGCTCTATAATTATAATTATAGTACTTAAGAATTAATGAGGTCACATTGACTTGAGAAGTCTCCTAATTGCATGCTTTATAGCATGTGTTCAAACCTCCACATTATTTTATATAAATTTACCAATCTTCCTATGTTGTTTCGTATGTGGATAACAAATTTAATATATTTTTGCCTTTGTCTCTCTCTAATGTTATATATATGTGTGTCTATATATATATGTATATATATATATAGACTGAGCTTAATTAGATTATATTCCACAACTCTTATTACAAAGAAATTTGCAGAAAAAAAAAAGAAATCAAAGAGAAATTAAAATGGTGAGACCACCTTGTTTTGACAAAAATGGAATGAAGAAAGGTGCTTGGAGTGAAGAAGAGGATAATAAGTTAAGGGCTTACATTCGCAGATACGGCCACCCTAACTGGAGATTGCTGCCCGTATTTGCCGGTAAGTCGAATATTTTTCGATCAACTTTATTTTCCACGAAGATAACAAAAAAAAAAAAAAACTTAGTTATTGGCTCACTTAATTGGGAAAATTCATAAAGACGGTTAATTTTGGGGAATTTCAAGAATGAAACCCTAACGACACGAGATACCCGGCCCAGAAACCCTAATCATGTTTTTCAAACAAATTTTTTTGTTAGCGATTGTAAGTTAGTAAATTAATATTACAAGTAATATTGTTGGTTGTATCGTCTTATTAGTATATCTCTAAAGGAAGTAGAACCTTGAAACTGAAACTGAAACTGAAACCCGAAACCAAAAATCCAAAAACCCGAAACTGAACCACACAACAGTCGATGTAATATGAAAATAAAAAACACACACATAAAGTGAATTGATTCCCTAATTTTTGAGTAATTATGTTTGAGTGAACCAATTAAGGCTTTGTAAATTTATTTATTACCATGGCAATTGGCTTGGGATAGCTAGGCCAAAATGTGGGGTGATTAAAATCTCTTTATTTTCATCTAAATTTAAATTAAATTAAATTAAAATATTATAAACGTGTGCTCTATTTATATATATATATTAGGTTTAGCTAGATGTGGGAAGAGTTGCAGACTGCGGTGGGTGAATTATCTGAAGCCCGGTCTCAAACGAGGAAGATTCACCGAAGACGAAGAGGATCTCATCATCAAATTACATGATCAACTTGGAACCAAGTATCGTAAATTTATTATTGTATTTCAAGAATTCATGTAAATTAATTAAAAATAAAATTTTGCATTAATAATAATAATAATAATTAGAGAACATATACAGGTGGTCAGCCATTGCAGCAAAATTACCGGGAAGAACCGACAACGAAGTCAAGAATTACTGGCATGCCCACATAAACAAACGAAACAAACGAAACGGTACTATTACCAAAGTGATGCACGGAAACCAATCAATGTCTGAATTAGAGGAACATGTGTCCGAGGATGTTTTTGGCAAAGATTTATCTGTCGAAAACCCTAAAAATTTCGATGATCTCGATACTTTTGTCGATTCGTTTTTGGCTGATAAAGTTAGTGGTGATTTCTGGACTGATATATATTATCAAACATGTTTCGACCAGTCATTTGGAGAGGAAGAAACTCGTGATTTTGGATTAATACACCAAGAAATGCAGAATGTTAATAAGCCCACGTGCTCCGATTCTTCGGATTCCAGTATAACTACATCTTGGGGCTCAAATGAAGAATCCCGAGAAAATTTCTGGTCCGAACCAATACTTGAAGACGACACATTCGACATGGTACTTTGGTAATAACACGAATATGTTTCGAGCAATATTATATATATGAGCATATGTTGGAGTATTAATGTTCTTGTTTGTAATATATTTAATTATGATGCCTTGGCGAATTATATATATGAGACGAATTATATAATTACTACGCGAGTATGCTAATAAAATTCGAATTTTTTTTCTTTACTATCTCAATGTTCATGCATATATTAATTAATATAGAGGATTCGAACGAAAAAGTGATGATATATTTTGAATAGATTTTTAAAATAAATATAATATGCATCCAAAGTTATATTAGCCATGTATAAATATATAAAATAAGTACGGATTTAATTGGATTAAGGAGTAGCAAGTGGCAACCTTGAAACCTAATTAGTAATTAATTTGGTTTTGGTTTTGGTTTCGATTTCGGTTTTGTAATACTTAACAATTGATATATACACGAAGGAGCTATGTTTGTAATAATTGTACAACACATGTAATAATTGTATATTAATTGATTGATTAATAATTGTACAACCTGGAATTATTGAATATGTTATAAGCAAGTTGGCTGTGCTAGGCGATCGATCGAGTTAAGAAATCCTTTAATAAGATTTAAGCTTAAAAAATTTGAATTAATTAAACTATTTTTTATGCACTGATCAGCAAATAGATTAATGATGACGTGTATAAAGATAGTGGAGAATCTAACAAATTTAGGTTTTAATGGTTGTTCAAGTATTGTATTATGCAAGTTGGATGATTAAATAATTGTTTTGCAAAAGTTAATGGAAACATGTTTTTGCTATATATATATTTTTCCAATTACGCAATAATATTTATTTAAGTCCCTCTCAACTATATTCTATAAATTTCGAAAGAGTGTGCAAAGTTGAAATTCCAAAGGACAAATATATTAGTTATGTTTTATTAAGTACAACTTTTGAAAAAAAATTGAATTTTATTTATGATGATGCTAGAAATAGATCACCTTAGATAGTTGAGATCGAGGGAACTGGGAGAGCAAAGTGGATCACTGCTCACGTGCTAGATGACCCTGAGATACCTGCGAACAAAGAACACGTGAACTAGGCCGGGGTTGATCCGGCGGAAACCCCTCCGACGCTCAAGTCAGACGTGCGGATTGTGGAAATAGTTGAGAGAGTATTACTCAAATAATAGGGCGTCCCTTAAGAAATGAGTTCAAACATTTATTTATACTAGTTTGATTGGGATGAAGTTTAATTAGTTGAGATTGTCGGGCCAAAACTTTATTTAAAGGTGATTGGGTCTCGGTAGTAGTGGTCTTCAATATTGGACTCGTGGCCCAGTAAATAAAGAAATTGTAGGCCTATTGAGTCGGCCTAATTAGGCATATCAATTTAGGAGTGCTCCAAAAATATTGAAACAATAAATTTGGGAATGAGAATATTATTTAAAACAAGTAAGTAATTTGAATAGTACATAATGTTATATGACTAATGTGAATCGAAGTAAAAGATGCAGTACGAAAATTTCAACTTCTTAATGTTTTCGCGTTTTGGATACATTTCGTGTCCGACACTGGAGGACACTTGTCGGACACCTTACGAGTCATTTTTTGCAATTTCTGAATCGTTAGAAACATGTTTGGATAGCAACTTTCGAATATGTTTGCTTCAATAATTATTTATATGGTTTAATAATCAATTTCAAACTGATACTATGATAGTTGATAGTAAAATTCATTTTGAATAATGTTTTTCTGAAAATATATAAAAAGAATTTATATATATATATATATATTTTTGAAAAAATATAAAAAAAATATATATATATATATATATATATATATATATATATATATATATATATATATATATATATATATATATATATATATATATATATGTTTATATAGCATATTTATAAATACATCCCTATTTTTATTTTAATATTTACATGTTTCTCCTGAGCTCCCGTATCCCCATTTTGACATGCCATTTCCCGTGTCCGTTTTCTCGTATCGTCGTTTCCGTGTCCCTGCTACATAGATAATAACTGATTACTTGCAAATATTCAAAATTCAATTAGTAGTTATATTGATGATGTCAATTTACATGCATAGTTGAACAAAAACATCAACTTGATCAAGAAAGCAAATTTATATAATGAAAAAGACCACCAAAAGTGTACGTATGGAAGCAAGAGTATCCACATACAACAAGAATTTGGAGTATTTTTATTGACTATTTAAAGCACGTGTACAAAATTTCAAGGCTATCAACTTTGAATGATAGATGAAAGTGAACTTTCATTTGAATCATATATATATTATAAATATATTATTATACATTTAAAATATGTAATTTACAAATATATCAACATAGAATTATGTGGTCAATGTTCCTATAATGGAGATATGTAATTGCGTTTGACTAATTATAATGAATAGGAAAAATTAGAAAAGAGCATTTAAAAATTAATGTGTATCAAAGTAATTAACATCAAAAAATACTATGGTCAATCTTTTCTTGGTCAAAATTAAATTTTCCATGTAGTTGACTTAAGTCAACTCAATTGTCGTATAAGAAAATAAATAAATAGAGAATACAAAAAGTGGGATCATTAGATTTTATAAATAATATTAAAATGATGTAGCGATTGACAGCACAAGTACATAATGATATATTTCTGGACAAGTAATTAACATTTAATTTTTCCTCGGATGCAACCTTTAAATGGTATAATGATCTTTTACTTTTTTTTGGTAGTGAAGAAACTCGTAACCAATATATAGATATTGCTGGTGCAATAGCTGCAAACTTCCGCAAACTTCACAAGAGATATATGCAAACCATATCCGGGTTAATTATGTATGACGGACTCAACCTAGAAAGTACTGGCAAAAAAATTGAAATTTTAGTCGATTGATCTAAATTCTCTAATTCCACCCACTAGGTCATTTTTTATGCGGCAACCTTATTTTATCGGGATGTGATAAATGTCGTTCGAGCTTTAATAATACCGTTTCGACTTCAAACTTGATTTTAATCATTTTTAATTCTAAATTTTGCAAAACCCAAAAAATAGAATTTGTAGTATTCTGAGTTAGTTTTCTAATCCAACTTGAATCAGCAAAATTGGATGTGGGACGAGAAAGATATACATGAATCAATGGATACTGCCCACAACTTTGATGTAATGAGGCATCTAAAATTCAAAATGTGACTCATTCATGCATAACTTTGTCACACGGCATCCAATCTAGCGGATTTAAGTTGTATTAGAAAGCTAACCCAAAGGATTACAGTTTTTGTGTTTCGAATTTTACCAAAATCAAAACAGAAATATGTCAAAATCAGGTTCGAAGTCAAAACGACATTAGTAAAATTGAAACGACATTTAACAATTCAGTATTTTATCTATATAGATGTTAATTCAAACCTTTTCTTTCATTTCCAACAAACATCAGCAGTGGGAACAACGCGACGGCCTACGACAGTGGGTCGCCGGAACTCCGATTAGTTGACCTCTGATTAGCTGACTTACGAGCATGTTCGAAAATCTCATTCAATACTACTATCATAATCTTAATACGGCCGAACCGACAATATTATTACGTAATCTTAAAACTTGTTTTATTTTTATCATAACTTCTGCACATGAACTCGATCCGATCACCCTGATTCAAGTTGCATTAGAAAGATGTGAACACGTTTCATGGTTTGTGTTTTATGGGATTTTATGTCAATCATGTTCAAAAATCGCATTCAATACTACTATCCTAATCTTATTGTCGACGATATTATTCCCATCATAATTTTCACATTTCTACTCTAATTGGACTAATTCAAATTTTATAGTAATGATTATAGACCTTCAACATTCATATTTTGCAATTTGTGAGATTCAAAAACTTCAAAAATTTCGGGGATTCTGAAATCACAAAACTGTTATAAATTTCGGGATCGTTTGGGATAATTTTGAAAATTTTAAAATAAGAATACTTACTGACTTTTATAAAAATCAATACAGTAGATATCATCTTACCACCAAGGACTCATTTTGAATCTAAAAAACGATCAAGCCGTGTATATTCGTTCACATCTATATATGATATAACCGAAATTTAGAAACAAAACTTGGTATAGAAAAATAAAGTGAATTGTTTGACAATGAAGTTAAATTTTCGAAGTAGATAATGACGGGAATAAGAGGAATCTTTGGATGATTGAAGGGTCTGAATTGAAATTTTTTAAAGTTTTTTTTATTTTGGGGCTTATAGAAATTTTCGGATAAATCTGTAATTCTTAAAAATTATAAATTAAAGGGTATTTTGGTCTTTTTAGGTCAAAACACACATTCCTAGTGGCATATATGGCGAGTGTAGCACATGATCCGCTCGGAGGGGCCGTATTGGCTTTGATCAACTTTCGTAGGGGGTCGTTGCTAATTTTTTTATAATACATGGGCTTTTGCGACAATCAAAAGTTATATAGGGGTGGAGAGTGCTAAAAACAAAGTTCTATAATTATAATTATAGTACTTAATTCACAATGAGGTCACATTGACTTGAGAAGTCTCCTAATTGCATGCTTTATAGCATGTGTTCAAACCTCCACATTATTTTATATAATTTACCAATCTTCCTATGTTGTTTCGTATGTGGATAACAATTTAATATATTTTTGCCTTTGTCTCTCTCTAATGTTATATACATGTGTGTATATATATAGACTGAGCTTAATTATATTACATTCCACAACTCTTATTACAAAGAAATTTGCAGAAAAAAAATTAAAGAAATCAAAGAAAAATTAAAATGGTGAGACCACCTTGTTTTGACAAAAATGGAATGAAAAAAGGTGCTTGGAGTGAAGAAGAGGATAATAAGTTAAGGGCTTACATTTGCAGATATGGCCACCCTAACTGGAGATTGCTGCCCGTATTTGCCGGTAAGTCGAATATTTTCCGATATTTTCCACGAAGAGAACAAAAAAAAAAAAAAAAAAAAAAAACTTAGGTAGTAGCTCACATAATTGGGAAAATTCATAAAGACGTGGCTAATTTTGGGGAATTTCAAGAATGAAACCCTAACCCGAGATACCCGGTCAAGAAACCCTAATAATGTTTTTCAAACAATTTCTTTGTTAGTGATTGCAAGTTATAAGTAAATATTAGTTGATTTCATCCTAGTATATCTCTAAAGGAAGTAGAAACTCGAAACTCGAAACCCCGAAACCTGAAACCCGAAACTGAACCACACAAGTTAAGCAGTCAATGTAATAATATGAAAATTAGAAACACATGTACACATAATTAAGTGAATTGATTCCCAAATGTTTTGAGTAATTATATGTTTGAATGAACCAATTAAGGCTTTGTAACTTTATTTATTACCATGGCAATTGGGTTGGGATAGGCCAAAATGTGGGGTGATTAAATCTATTTATTTTCATGATCTAAATGTAAATTAAATAAAAATATTATAAATATGTGCTCTATTTATATATTAGGTTTAGCTAGATGTGGGAAGAGTTGCAGACTGCGGTGGGTGAATTATCTGAAGCCCGGTCTCAAACGAGGAAAGTTCACCGAATACGAAAAGGATCTCATCATCAAATTACATGATCAACTTGGAACCAAGTATTGCATATTCATTATTGTATTTCAAGAATTATAAATTAATTTTGTTTTTACATTAATAATAATACTAATTAGAGAACATATGCAGGTGGTCAGCCATTGCAGCAAAATTACCGGGAAGAACCGACAATGAAGTCAAGAATTACTGGCATGCCCACATAAACAAACGAACGAAACGAAACGATACTATTACCAAAGAGCAATCAGTGTCTGGATTAGAGGAACATGTGTCCGAGGATGTTTTTGGCAAAGATTTATCTGTCGAAAACCCTAAAAATTTAGATGATCTCGATACTTTTGTCGATTCGTTTTTGGCTGATAAAGTTAGTGGTGATTTCTGGACCGATATATATTATCGAACATGTTTCGGCCAATCATTTGGAGAGGAAGAAACTCGTGATTTTGGATTAGTACACCAAGAAATGCAGAATGTTAATAAGCCCACGTGCTCAGATTCTTCGGATTCCGGAATAACTACTTCTTGGGGCTCAACTGAAGAATCCCAAGAAAATTTCTGGTCCGAACCACTACTTGAAGACGACACATTCGACATGGTACTTTGGTAATAACATAAAAATGTTTTGAGCTATATTATATATATGAGCATATGTTGGAGTATTATTGTTTTTGTTTGTAATATATTTAATTGCGATGTCTTGGCGAATTATATAATTATTATGCGAGTATGCTAATAAAATTCAAAAACTTTTTCTTACTATCTCAATGTTCATGCATATATTAATTAGGGTGCAAATTTAGACCGGATGATCTGTTTTAATTAGAAAATCGGATGTCGATTGACACGTAGATAGTTTAAATAAAAATATAATTAAGATTCTAATAATTGAAAAAAAAAGAAAAAGAAAACCCCAGCAGAACCCATAACCCCTCTAACCCTAATTATAATCAGGGTGATTTATTAAGAGTTAAAACTTAAGAGTGCCACATGTCAAAAAATTAGTGGAATCCGATTTATATTAAATATCGGCTGATCCGCTCATAATTTAATCTCTATTAATTAATATAGGGGCAATTAACATTGACAAAACATACAAGTGTAAGAGATTTCGAACGAAAAGAGATGATTTTGAATAGATTTTAAAAATAAATATGAATCCAAAGTTATGTTAGCTATGTATAAATATATAAAATAAGTATGGTTTTAATTGGATTAAGGAGTAGCAAGCGGCAACCTTGAAACCAAATTAGTAATTAATTCGGTTTTGGTTTTGGTTTCGATTTCGGTTTTGTAATACTTAAACAATTGATATATACACGAAGGAGCTATGTTTGCAATAATTGTACAACACATGTAATAATTGTATATATTAATTGATTGATTAATAATTGTACAACCTGGAATAATTGAATATGTTATAAGCAAGTTGGCTGTGCTAGGTGATCGATCAAGTTAAGAAATCCTTTAATAATATTTAAGCTTAAAAAAATTGAATTAATTAAACTATTTTTTATGCACTGATCAGCAAATAGATCAATGATGACGTGTATAAAGATAGTGGAGAATCTAACAAATTTAGGTTTTAATGGTTGTTCGAATATTGTATTATGCAAGTTGGATGATTAAATAATTGTTTTGCAAGAGTTATGGGAAACACGTTTTTGCTATACATTTTTTCAATAAGGGAATAATATTTATATAAGTCCCTCTCAACTATATTCTATAAATTTTGAAAGTGTGTTGAAAGTTGAAATTCCAAAGGACAAAAATATTAGTTATGTTTTATTAAGTACAACTTTTGAAAAATTGAATTTTATTTAGGAGTGCTCCGAAAATATTGAAACAATAATAAATTTGGGAATGAGATATTGTTCATTTGTTCTATGACTAGTGTGTTTGTTAACCATAATTGAAGTAGAAGATGTAGCACGGAAACTTCAACTTCTTAACGTTTTTGCGTCTTAGACAGGTTTCGTGTCCGACACTCGATCGAGGACACCTGTCGGATGGGCCATTTTGCAATTTCTAAAAAGTTAGAAACATGTTTGAATAGCAACTTTAAAATATTTTTGTTATTTGCCTAATTATTTACATGGTTTGATGATCAATTGCAAATTGGTAGTTGATAGTAAAATTTATTTTCAATATGTTTGTATGAAAAAAAATAATATATATATATATATATATATATATATATATATATATATATATATATATATATATATATATATATATAAACTTATATATGTTTATATAACATATTTATAAATACATCACTATATTTTTAATATTTACACGTTTCTCCCAAGCTCCTGTTTCCCCATTTTTCGGACATGACGTTCTCCCGTGTCCGTTTCCCCATTTGCCTGTTTACTCGTATCGTCGTTTCCTTGTCCGGGGTACATAAATAATGACTGATGACTTGCAAGAATTTGAAAAGAAAGAAAAAAATCAAATTTAAATTTGTAATTATATTGATGATGTCAATTTACATGCATAGTTGAACAAAAACATCAACTTGATCAAGAAAGCAAATTTATATATTGAAAAAGACCATCAAAAGTGTACGTATGGAAGCAAGAGTATCCACATACAACAAGAATTTGGAGTATTTTTTATTGACTATTTAAAGCACGTGTACAAAATTTCAAGGCTATCAACTTTGAATGATAGATGAAAGTGAACTTTCATTTGAATCATATATATTATAAGGGGATCACTATTTCAAATACTAACTTTTGCTTACTTGAATACCAAAAAAATAAAAAATAAATAATTAATTGTAAATTACTTTAATGCCCTTAATGAAAATTAAAACCAAAAAATATTACAAATACTATTTTTCTTTCTTAAATACCAAATAATCAAAAACCTAAAAAAATATTTATCTCCTCACTCACAAACCCCTCACCTCCTCCACCTCCTTCTTCTTCCTCCCCAAAAACCCTCTTAAAAAACCTCAAAACAAAAGAAATCAAAACCTTACACAACTTGCAAAATGGCGTCAAATGACAATAGAATGGTAGTTTACGAGCAATGAGAACCCATTCAAGTATATATTCATGTATTTTTTGAGCTAAAACATCGATTTTGAATTTTTTTTTTTTTTTAAACTCGCCATGTATTTTCGACACATACAGGTCGAAAATACCCTTATTTTTCGACATGTATGTGTCGAAAACATAACAATTCATATTTTATTAAGTTTCGACACCTAAGTGTCGAATTTTGATACAATTTTCGACACCTAAGTGTCGAAAATTACCCATATTTTCGACACTTATGTGTCGAAAAAAAAAAAAAAAAAAATTACACAGATCTAATTTGACAGGTAGCTGTCGAAAATTGGTTGAATATTCGACAGTTAGCTGTCGAAAACTCATCCAAATTTCGACAGCTATCTGTCGAATTATCAAAAATCCCATTTCATTCACATTTTTCGACAACTATAGCTCGATTTCTGATGAATTTTCGACATCAAGCTGTCGAACATTCATCAAAAATCGACATATACAGGTTGAAAATTGTGAACGAAGAACCAACCCACGAATCTCAAATCAATGCTCGAATCGACTGAAATTAGATGCACCCATTACTAATTAACGATCATTTCTACCTAAAACAATCAAATCCTAATTACCCATATCAAACAATCAAATCCTAAGTAAATATTAAAGAAAAAAAATTCGAAAAAAATTATTACTTGGATGAATGAAACCGGAACGAAGAAGCGGCGGCGGGTTGATAACAATAGACGAAGAAGCGGCGGCGGCGTCGGCGGCGGCGGCGGCGGCGGCGGCGGGGGTTGAAGAGGGTTGGAGTTTTTTTTTTTTACAACAAAGGGATTTTTTTCTTTTTTTTTTATTTGGTTTTTGATTAGGTAATTTCTAATAAAATTTGATATACTTGATATTTTGTATGAAAGGGTGTTTTTGTAATTTTCTTTTTATTTTGGTTTTAAAGTAAGAAAAAACTTATAAATATGTACTCAATTATGGTTTTCAACTTGGTAGTATTCAACTAAGCAAAAATTAGTATTCAAAATAGTTGCCCCCATATTATAAATATATTATTATACATTTAAAATGTTTAATTTACAAATAACCAACATAGAATTATGTGGTCAATGTTCCTATAATGGAGATATGTAATTGCGTTTGACTAACTAATAATTATAATGAATAGGAAAAATTAGAAAAGAGGATTAAAAAATAATGTGTATCAAAGTAATTAACATCAAAATATACTTTGATCAATCTTTTCTTGGTCTAAATTAAATTCTCCATGTAGTTGACTTAAGTCAACTCAATTGTCGTATAAGAAAATAAATAAATAGAAAATAAGAAAAGTGGGATCATTAGATTTGATAAATAATATTAAAATGATCTAGATCTAGTGATTGACAGCACAAGTACATAATGATATATTTCTGGACAAAATTTAACATTTAAATTTTCCTCGGATGCAACCTTTAATTGGTACTAGTGACTAAAGTTTGGGGTTATTATAATGATATCTTTATTTTATTTTTTTTGGTAGTGAAAAAACTCGTAACCAATATATAGCTATTGCTGGTGCAATAGCTGCAAACTTCCGCAAACTTCACAAGAGATATATGAAACCATACTTGAGTTAATTATGTATGACGAACTCAACCTAGAAAGTATATGCAAGAAAATTGAAATTTTAGTCAATTGATCCAAATTCTCTAATTCCACCCACTAGATCATCTTTTACGCGACAACCTTGTTTTATCTATAATTTAATTCAAACCTTTTCTTTGATTTCCAACAAACATCAGCAGTGGCGGCAACGTGACAACCTACGACAGTGGGTCGCCGGAACTCCGATTAGTTGACCTCTGATTAGCTGACTTACGAGCATGTTCGAAAATCTCATTCAATACTACTGTCCTAATCTTAATACGGCCGAACCGACAATATTATTACGTAATCTTAAAACTTGTTTTATTTTTATCATAACTTCTGCACATGAACTCGATCCGATCACCCTGATTCAAGTTGCATTAGAAAGATGTGAACACGTTTCATGATTTGTGTTTTAATGTTTTATGGGATTTTATGTCAATCATGTTCAAAAATCGCATTCATTACTACTATCATAATCTTATTGTCAACGATATTATTCCCATCATAATTTTCACATTTCTACTCTAATTGGACTAATTCAAATTTTATAGTAATGCTTATAGACCTTCAACATTCATATTTTGCAATTTGTGAGATTCAAATTAAAATTTATTATAATACAAATTTCGTAAATTTATTTTGCTCATAGTATCCTCTTTTTATTTTTATTTTTTTTTGAAAGTAGAGAAAATTTTATTAGGCAATATTGGCCAAATCATACGGAAGCGTAAGTCCTTCTAATGTATCAATACATTGACGATGAGCAAGAGCGTGGACTAAAGAATTGCCCGAACGCTTAACAAACGAGAGAAAGAAAAGCTCGAGAAAACATTTGCTAAATAAATGCATTTATCGATAATTGCACCGAATGATAACATGTCACCCGATCGAAGTGCCTGAATCACCTAATCTGTAATTGCTAAATACGTACAAATTATGGTTGCACTGGTTCAAGTTGTATTTGAAAGCCTACATAAAATCTACAACTGATCTGTATTTAATTTCCGATATTCATTTTGTATCATGTTCTAAAATCATGGCAATTTTTTTTTTTTTTTGAAGAAAAAATGAAGGTAAAATTACAATTTTTTATGTAAATATTAATTAGTTTTGATTAGTTTATACATTAATTGACCCAATTTTCCAAAATATCTCTATATATCATATTGTACACGTGGTGTATATATATATATACTAGACAATAAAAAAACAAAACGTTGTCCGAGTCCAATATGTGAACACTCATATTTCATTTTATTAATCATTTGAATGTGAACACTCTCAGTGTTTACACTTCTGAGTCGTCTTTGTACACTTCAATAATATTGGTGACGTCATCGGTAAATTTTCCACCTTTATTTTTAAGAATTTATTACAGGAGAATTTTTTTTATTTTTTCAAAATATTTTCTCATAATAATCCCGAAAATTTGACATTAATGTAACTATACAAATTCATGGTTTTTTATTTGCTATCTATTTTATTATATTTTCTTACTTTTTTTATTTCTCAAGCAGCGTACAAATTCAAATTCAAACGTACGAATATAAGTTATCTTTAAATATATATGGATTAATAAATTTCACACCGCACATGAACCAAGTCACCGAATAGGACTTAGAGCAATTTTTCGATAAGAAAATTATTTTCGTTCACATTATTTAAATTTATGTATATATATTTGAATTTGACCTGATTATTTTCCTCGTTACCGTATATATACACGGAGACTTGACTCAGGTTAGGGTTGATGGATTATGAATATAAAGTAAGGAAGAAAAAAAAAAGGTAATGCGTTCGATTTTATTTACTATAAATTTTCAAAATTTAAAAGTCTGATTAATTATCTTTGGTTTGGTTAAGATTCTCTAGGAAGTAATTATATCATAATATGTGAGCATGTGATCTTATGGTATCATTTCATATGCTATATAGCATAGTTTATGTTTTTGAACATGTGCATTTAAATAATTACAATATATTAAAAAGTTCATGTCATTCGGTCAATGATTTTTTATTTTTTTTCTTTTTGAATTTCAAAAGTAAAAAAGTCAATGTTTTTTTTTTCAAATTCGATTTGTTTTGAGCTTAATTTGTTATTATAACGAACCATGATAATTGGATACGTATTTTTATAATTTGACAAACTATATATATAAAGCTCGTCGTGTTCAGCTCGATTCGATTTCTTATCAATCCAAGCTCAAACGTACAATTTTTAAATTTCAATAAAAATTCAAATAAACTACTGCTCGAACCGTTTTCCTTTTGCATATGTGTGTGTGTGTGTATATATATTATCCAAATAATTATATTTGACAGTTAATTAGGTTAAAACCTAGTTTCAAGGTCTATCTTGATTCTTGAATGTCATCTTGCATAGTACAAAACCTAGAAACTAGTGGTACCTTCTTTAATACTATATATATATATAGAACAAATTAAAATACATCATATAAAAAAACATTAAAATTAATAATATTTACTTAATTACTAGTAATTTGAATATTCCCTTAATGATTTAGACATTTAGTTGACTTAAGAAAGTCACCTCGTTTTTTTTAATCCGAATTACCAATCTTCTATGTTGTTTCCTCCATACAGTGACACTAATTTTTAACACATATACATACATATATATATATATAGAGAGAGAGAGTGAGCTTCTGTAATAGATATAGTATATATATATCTATATATATCTTCCATAAACAGTTGAAAGAGATCAAATGGTGAGAGCACCTTTTTATGACAAAAATGGAGTGAAAAAAGGCGCGTGGAGTGAAGAAGAAGATAACAAGTTGAAGGCTTATATTCTCCGATACGGCCACTGGAATTGGCGTTTGCTCCCCAAATTTGCCGGTAATTATTTTAGTTATAACTGTTGGGATTTTTTGCGGAAATATATATGAACAAGATTAACAAGGAAACAATTACTGCTCGCCTTTTCAACATTTTTTTTTCTGGATATTTTTTCCGAAATTCAAGAAAACGCTAATTATTTATATTTTATATATATATAATTAATTTAATTTATGAAATTAAATGGTTTAGGTCTGGAAAGATGTGGGAAGAGCTGCAGACTTAGGTGGGTGAATTATTTAAAACCTGGTGTCAAAAAGGGCAATTTCAGTAAGCAAGAAGAGGATTTAATTGTCGAATTGCATGCTCAACTTGGGAAAAGGTAATTAATTTATTCCATAGTTTTTATTTAAATTTATTATTTAGGTAATATAATTATTAATCTGATAAATGATGATGTGTTAATTACTGATACAGGTGGTCTGTGATTGCAGCTAAACTACCCGGAAGAACGGACAATGATATCAAGAATTTCTGGCACACTCGTATACGCAAACGCGAACCGAAAAATCCAACGGCTGAAATTATTATTACAAACCCTAGTTCTACTACTACTGAGTTAGCTTCTTGCGAAGAAAGCGTCAACAAATCGGCTTCGTCGAATAATACTACTGCCAGTTCCTCGCTATCATTTGATGACGATAATTTATGGGACGACATATTTCAGCTGGCAGATATTAATAATAATAGTAATAATGACTTTTTTCCGCCATTGGCATCATCGGACGAAAACTATTATTTTTCCGATTCGCAACTTCATTACACTAGTGAATTGCCAAGCTCGAATTCTTGTTATGATTATTGTGTTGGTCAAATGGTTGACCGTAATTTCTCGGGGGAATCTTTTGAATTGGGTTATGGAAGCGGAAGTAGTTATGTTCCGATTGAAGAAGCGGGAGGAGGGGTTTACGATTGTTTCGTTTACTATGACGATGGAATGAATTTGTTTAGCTAGCACGAAATAATGAAATTTAATTTGTTACTCTTTATGTATCATGATATGCTAAATTTGTGTGTGCAATGTACTAGAATTAATTGAGATTTTATGAGTTTAAAACGAGATTAAAATGACATATATTCGTACGTCTTGTGATACTTTTGTTCGGTAGTTTAAAACGAGATTAAGATGAAATACAATACGTATGAACTATTTATACACTAAATACGATTATCGAAATGTAGATCATGCATTTGAAGTTATTCTATTTAAGAGTTTTGAAAGATTTATGCCATATATATATATTATACATTTTTATAAGGAATTAATTTGTAGCCACAATGTGCACTAATAAACTATGTCTTCGTGCAATATTGCAGAAACCGGACGAGAGTAATAAGAGTTTAACGTACTCAATCAACTTGTATAAAGACAAGTCGATTTAGTGCCCTAAACTCTTCAAGATTAATTAAGATGTAATCAAGCGCAAACTCGACCCGAAATTGGCTCATTTGGTGAGCTCGAGCCCATAAAATATAATAGTATGGTCCGTGCTAGCTCGATCCTCATGCAATTGGGATCGAACTCAACCTCGACTGAAAGCTCAAATTTTATATCGAGTCAACCCATTGGACTCACGAGTTATGTCGTTAGTCAAAACCGAAATTGAAAAAAAAAAGTACTACATCCTGTAATAATAAATTCACTTTAATTTAAATAAAAAGTAAAAAAAAAAAAAAAAAAAAAAAAAATTCATTTGTTTGCATGAATTTATTTTACAATAAATCTTAAATCTTAGCTTTTCTTAACTTAAAACGAGTCATTTAGCCTTATATATTGACAAATTAACGAGTCTTTTTCGTTGGTCAAACTCTCCAGGCTTCCCAGAAGAAGAATATATTGACTTTAGTCAACTCAATTTGTCTTGTTAGAAAAACATATATGAAGCACATGTTTTCCACTCTCTCTCTCTCTCTCTCTCTCTCTCTCTCTCTCTCTCTCTCTCTCTCTCTCTCTCTCTCTCTCTCTCTCTCTCTAATATTATAATAAGAAAGCACATGTTTTCCTCGATTGTCAAACAAAGTGTGATAATTTATTTATTTATTTAATACTACTATTTAAAGTGGGACACAAATAAAATAATAATTTAAGTTTAAGTTTCCACAGATGCAGCCTGGAAATGGAAGTGACCAAGATTACTATAATAGGCAACATATTTATCAATGTCTTTTTGTCCTGGCTGATATACAAAACAATATATTTTTTTGGAATTATAAGACATTTTTTATTTATTTATTGAATATGCCATTGGAATTTTGTTATTAATGGAACATATCATAACCCAATTATTTAATTGGACAGTCGAATAATGTCGAATTACTTATCTGATGATAAAAAAAAAAAAAAAAATTGAATCGACCCGGAAAATAATTGGATTAACAAAACAATAAATTAAGTTCAATTATTTTGTTGATCATGGCTACTCTTTCCAACCAAACGAGACATATCAAAAGAAAATACTCAATTTATCTAATATTGAGATTCTTTTATTTATTTATTTTAGTTACTAGAACAATGCCCAGTCAACGTAATTTTTACACTATAATATTTTTTTTAAATATTGAAATATAAAAATTAAACCCAAATTGATAGCCCATATAAAATTTAATATTTCAGGGAAAAAAGTAGCCCATAGTGTTGTTTTAGGTTTTTCATATTGATCCTTGTCCACATATTTTGAGCCCAAAACCTTCGGCCCTTAGTTCATAGGTTTTGTACATAGATAGGTGAATGCGAAAGTTTTTTGAAAAACAGAAGTCGGTGATTATAAGTTAAGTTAATAATAAGTGCTTATTTTTAAAAGTTAAAGGTGTTTGCAAGCTTCACAAAAAAATAATTTCCAGCAAACTTATTTTAAAAAAAGTTGGTATTGCAAATACTTCAACAATTATTCTGAATCCAGAAAAACTCAGAATCACTTTTCAACAGCTTTTGCAAGCACCACCTTAATCATAGTTAGGGTGAACTTCAACTCACTATCACTAGTCCACTAATTTATCATTTAGCTCATTCAATAATGAAGAAATTTCACAAATTGAAAATGTGAAAAGTGACTGTAGTTTATAAAGTAGTTTATAAAGTAGTTTACACCAACATAATTGTTTTGGATATAATTTAAAAGAGTTTAATTGATTATATTTAATTAAATATTATACATATGTATTTATTTTATGCTAATTCCTGAACCATCAAATACTCCATCAAATTGAAAATTCTGGCTCCGTCACTATTTTATTTAAAGTTTATATTTTTCTCAATATATATACAAGTCTTTAAGTGAATATACATACATATATATATATAGTAAATCCTACCAATGAGTTTAATCTAACATTTATAACAATAATGCCAATGTATATTGCTATAGTATAACATTTGGTGGTCCAATTTATTGTTCACGATTGTAAAGTTACTTTCATGCACAATTAATATACCAAACGTGGGACCATAATATTCATGTGAAAACGAGATTTCACTTCTAAATTGGGACCATTTTTTTAATTTTTTAAAAACTTTTAAAAGATATTAACCAATAAACAAGATATTAAGAAACCATAATTATATCATATAAATACAAAGTGAATAAGTATTTTCTATGGGAAAATATTATTTTTTTGATATTTGATCTATTAATAGAAGTCTTGTTAGGCTTTTTCCGAATGCTAAGGGGCGTATGTGGAAATATTAAGAGAAAATTGTCGAATTGATGGTTTGGAGCAAGGTTATTTTAGTAATTATCGAATTAGGGCACAATGCCCATCTTATTTGAAGCAAAATCGATCAAATCGATCGATTAGGCTGTCAAGAGATCTATTTGTTTTTTTTTTTTTAATAATAATTTGTGTCCTAATAACTTTTTGTCGGAGAACCGGGTTGTAAATTTATAAATTGGACCACTCTTAGCATTTTCGACTTTTTGCGTTTTTGTACAATTAACTCGTTTTTGTCATTTATGATAATATTTCTTATTTTGTATACTTTAACTAGGTTTTGCAGTTTTAGGATTAACAAAGGTAGTCATATACTTTTCTCTATTTCTTGGTGTATTTCAGATTTATTGTTTCTTTAAAACTAATTCATAGAAATCGATTATTTTTCACGCTTTCGTGTTGCGTCGATATCTTATATTATACTAGTCGAGGTAATTTGATTATTTCTAGTAGTAATAATTATTTATTACACTTGTTAAAGTTTTCATCAAAGATTTATTCAATTAAATGATAACATTTAAAAGTAGAAAAATAAGCACCACAAAACCCATCCACCTAATTAGCACAAGTTTCGAAAAAACTCTACATCTTACTTTTAACTCTAAAAGTAAGTAGAATATAGCCATTTATAGGAAAAGGCATGGGTCCGGTCGGGTTCGATCGGGTAAGTATTGGTCAATTATATATCAATTTTAACAATCGATTTTACTGAATATTGAAAACTATTACGGACCCAACCATTGTGGATCGGATAAATGTTGACAATCAACTTTATCGGATACACAAGTAGGATGGCTGGTATTATCGACCATCTAATTTTTGATTTTTTTTTCTTTACAATAATAAAATGTTATTCTATCAATTTGGTTAAAATTATTTTCAAACGATATTCAAATTTTGGAAAAAAATATGTTGCACAATCATAAGCTTAAAATTAAGATTTTCTTTCTACTAAGTTTCTAGAATAAGTAAATATATAAAGAAGAATAGAAAATAAGGATTATAAAAATAAAAAAATGGCTAATACATGTCTATAAATTTGTATTTTGAATTTTTGAATTTTGGCTTCTTTTCCATGTTATTTTAACTTTTAAAAAGAAGAATTACGATTAAAAATTTATAATATATTTTTATTGTTGAAAAAGTCGGTTGGTCGTGTAATTATCGGCCAACCTACTTTTGACTAAACTGAAATCCACATACCGACCGACGACCATTATACATGGGTCGGTTAAAATTATCAGCCCAACTATATAGAACAGTAAAAAATATTGGTCACAAAGTGTTGGTCCTAGACCGACAAATTCCCAACCCTAGTCATTTATGTACATATTGAATATGTATTTTTATGTGCCATAGTTGTTCTAAGTTAATAGATTTGAAGTGTTTTCTTTAATTTCCGACCAATATTTCAGTTTATAAGTAAAATTAATATTTCAATTAATAGTATCTAAAAAAAATATTTCAATTAATAGGAAATGTGACAACATAAGTAAAAAAATGTTTATATAATATATTTATTTATTTATTTATTTGAATATATTGATTTAATGCGATTCCTTGTGCCAGCGACCAGGAGACACCACCAACTCCAAAAATTGAAGAGTAAAGGGAATCAATCCCCACCATGTTGAACAAGCATTTTTGTCTTGCTTCTCATATAAAGAAAGGAAACATAAATTCTTTAAGCTTATAAGTTGTTTATAAGAGCTTATAAGATGTCTAAGAGCTTATAATCTCTTCTAAAGTGTTCAGTAAATTAAAAAAATAAATTTTAAAAAATCAACAAATAAGTTGTTGAAGAGCATTTAAGGTCTTTTAAAAAGTACATTTACGACACTTTTTATTTAACATCTTATAATGCGTAAAAATAGTTTACAAGCTCATTATCCAAACAATTGAAAAATTAATTTTGAATATAACACGTGTGACAACTTATCAACCATTAAAATAGCTTATCAGACGTAAGAGTTTATCAGTTGTTTAAAATAAGCTTAGCCAAACGGGCCTCACAAGCAGATTGAGATTAAATTTATTTTCTTATTTATTATAATCAAGTAATTATTAGAGAAACATATGACACCTAATTACTATTGCATAACTTCCTAATTTTGATTTATACACATATTCAACACTATGAGTACTAACAAAATCACATTCATGGATCCGATTCACTACCATGACATATGTAAATCGTACTAATTTATATCAAAATCACTTAAATGAGATTTTCTTGAACAACAAAAAAATTCATCATCCAACCAAAGCCAACTAAGTTGTCATCAAATATTCTCTTCTTTCTCCTTTCTCTCTCTAAGTTAATTATTAAGAACAAAAATGTGGGGGTGGGGTGTGCGTGGGGGTTGGGGGTG
>NW_012194764.1:448265-462464 GCF_000504015.1 Erythranthe guttata
AAAATATTTTTTGAAATATTTAAATACTTAGTATTCAAATAATTTTTTTATTTGAATTTTGAAGTACTTCAACACTTAATTTTTAAGTATTTTATTTTTTTAAATACTTGATGTATTTCTTTTACTTTTTTACATGTCAAAAAACAAGTTAAAAGACTTAATATAGTTTTTGAATAAAACGAGTGAGAGTTGTTGGATTATTTAGAAAATTTGAAAGTAAGGAAAAATATTACTATGGCTAAAAGGCCATGTTTAAAGAAACTTGTGATAACTGTTGATAAAATGAATGTTGATTTGAACAAGGAAATTATGGAGTTGAAGGTTTGTTGTTGTTGATGTTTTTATTTGAATTATCATATGTAGACAATTTATTTAATATAAATATTGGAATTCCAAATTTCTTTTTTAATGGTTGTATGTGCAGGTTAAGATTAAAGAAACTGTTGGTACGCCAATTATATTCAATATTTTAGATTTTTAAATACTTAATGTTCAAAATATGTTTTTATTTGAAGTATTAAATACTTAATGTTCAAATATTTTAGATTTTAAAATACTTGATGAAAAATAAATTAAAGGAATTACTTTTAAATAAAAAAATTTAAATCCGGGTGAACCGCCAAATCGAACCGGCGATTCACGGTTCACATTATTCAAGAACCGGCCCCGTCCCGAGGGACGCAGACCCGTTCACGGTTCTGGTACCGATTCACCGGTCAACGGATCGGTTCTGGGCCGAAAACCAGTCAATGGCCATGTCAGAGAGAGAGAATCATCCCTACACTGAGGTCTGTATCCTTCGGTTGGGCTCTAATTCAATACTCAGCCCTAATTCATTCACGCCCTGATATAAAATTCCTAATTCACATATCCAATGATGTCGTTTAGTCAACATTAAATTGCTTGATTGGAGACCTAATTTTATTCTTCAAACCTCTTCTTCTTCGATTCCCAATTCAGATTTTCTGGGTACATAACAAATGTCTTCATTTAAATTTTAAAATTCATAATCGCCAGTTGAAAATGTCATACTATAGGGGTTCAAATTCTGAGTTCAAATCAAAGAAAATTTACAAAGTTTGCCTTCAAATCCCTAATTCAAAGTTTTCCTTCAAATCCTTCGAAATTCATAACAGTTCTCGATTTATTTATTGGATGTGTTTTTCTTACCTTCAATTTATTTCATCATTTAATTCAATTTCTTAAAAAAAAAATCAATTTCTCAACCCCATTACTAGTATAAGACCAGAGAGACTTTCTATTGAACAAGAATTGCAAGATTTGACTAGTTGCATAAGAGTTCAAGATTTTATGAGCTGAAAATCGTTGTCAACAAATACATAGGTAAAAATCAAAATTTCAGTATATACAAAACAGTCTACGGCGAATATATACAACAACATTAACTATGATAACTAACTTTCAGTTTGCTGGTTTAAATGTTGGATCTCGATAAAGCTGAAAAGCTTTAGGGCCATACAGTAAACAGTAAAATAAACTTCTAATGTAACAACTAGTCGTGCAACCGACTAACTAACCTCTAAGAAGTCAAGAACCGTAGTCATGGAGGGCATGCACCGGTAATTAGCTCAAGCAATACTACACCGAAGCTATACACATCGCTCTTCTCTGTCACTAACTAACCTCTAAGCATTCAAGAACCCTAGTCATGGAGGGCCTGCACCGGTAATTAGCTCAAGCAATACTATACCGAAGCTATACACATCGCTCTTCTCTGTCACTTTTGTCGTGTAGGCACATTCTACAACATGTTTGGATTGTGAAGGTCATTTCATATACACATATTTATAAATAAATAAAAATAAAAAAAGGAACACATATTTATGAATAAATAAAAATAAAAATAAAAAAAGGAATTTAACAGTTTACTTGGTGCAGTATATCCGTAACTAGACACGGCCACGGGCCGGGTTTGACCCGGCCCCGGCCCGTTGACCATGGATCCGACCAATTACGGGTCGGTTACGGGTCCCGATTTTTCGGAGCCGAGACCCAACGGGTCTACCCGGCGAGGGGACCCGAAGGCCCGGCCCGGGGACCCGTCGGGTCCACCCGGTTTTTCAATGTAATGAACACCAAAAATGCAGCAATTGGGGTTCGAACCCGGGTAGCCCGAGTGGACTAACCACTCGGGCAAAGTTCTATTAACCTCTATTGTTGACAATAACTTATTAATATTATTGAGTATTTGAACATAAGATGATTATTTAAAAATATAAATGATGTTTATTTTAACAAAAATAGATTATATCTCATTTCAATTAATATTCTTACTTTACAAAATAACATTATATATGACTAGTATAATCAAAATATTATGATGTAATTTTTGTTTTAATAATTGGTTTAATTTGTCAAAAACGTAAGAATTAAATTGTAGATCATATGATTTAATCCTTTTTTTACATTTACATTTTATTCAAATATTAAAATCGAATCGTATGATTTAAATGGGTTAATCTCAAGTTCTTTAAATTATTATATTATATTATATTTGTTAATAATTTAATTAAAATTATTTAATAATTATGAATATAATAATTAACAATCTATTTAACATTATTTATTATAATCATTTTATACTGTTTGTTTATGATATATATATATTTCTTGCAAGTAATTTGACAAATATTTGCCTTGTCTTTGTGGTTAGGAATGTTTTACATGAGTGTGGCAACTCGAGTTCGAATCCCACACACATATATATATATATATATATATAAGGTTCTACTGACTAAATAGTAGAGGCTAATAGCATGTCCGGTTGGCAAGATTCACATTATTTCAAACCCGCTACTAAAATCAAAGTCCGCTATTAAATGCTACTATTTCATTAAATTAGTAGCACCCCTCCCCCTGAGATTAATTTAATAGGGGGTGACTAATAAGGAAAAATACAATTTTATCCTTATAATTATATTTTATTATTGTAAATTAAGTGGTTTTATAGACAATTCATATATAATAACTGATTTTAATAAATTTAATAGAAAATCCAATCTAGGAAACCGAACATGCTACTAACTAAATAATTAATTAGTCGGTAGGGAGTTAATTCAATCTCATGTAATCCAATCTAATCCAATATAGGTAACCGAACGAGCCCTTAATTTATTAATGGTATTTGAGATAAATCCATTGGACTTGAAAACCCATATATGCCCCCATTTATTAATAAAATTATTAAACAAAAAATATTACGGTAAATTTATACCAAATCCCTCCAAAAAATAAATCAATTCCAAATCAACCCCAAAATCAAATGACCGTATAATTCGCCCCTCTTCCCCCAAATCACGGTAGAAAAAACCACTCCGGCTAAGCTCATTATCCCTTGTTTTCCGCAATGCCCAAAAGCACGGTAGTTATTTTGTACAACGGCAAGATGATACAGAAATCAGCAGCGAAAAGTAAGTAATCGGTGTCACCATAGGTTGATTCCCTTCAATTAGTGGAAAACCACAATTAATCGAGGTATTTTTTATTTACTTTTCGTGCATGTGCTAGAGTGTTCTTATTGTTTTGTGCATGTGCTTATAATGGGTATTTTTTTACAGGGAAGAGGAAATCCAAAATCGGTCCCGACATTATGCAGTTAGATGCTGGTGAGTTTTTAAATCCGTAAATGGTGAACAAATGCGTCAATTTTGTGCTGTTTGTTGTGATGTGTGTTTGTCCGATTATATTTACGAATTACATGATTAATTTGGAAACAAATGTTTGGTTCCACAAAATGTTTGAAGTAGCAGTCTGTTGTTTGGAGATTTTGTGTTGTATGTGACGATAAGTGAAACCGTATACCAGAAAGTTCAGTTTTGCGTTTTTTTTTTTGCATTTTACATCTTGGTATGATTTTCACATCCTGGTATGTGGCTGTTTAACGATTGAAGTGTTATTGTGGTTTTTCATGGGTTCTGTTGTAAACAACCAAAAGATATACGTTCTTTTGTTTAAGCGGTTTTGAGTTGGGGACATATTCAGGGGTTTTGATTTAAGTGTTTTTTTTCTATGTTCATGTGTTGCATATTAAATGTGTTTTTTTGATATTTTTGTTTTGTGAAACCCAAAAAAGTTTTGAGTTTGGAACATATTCGGTGGTTATGTATTAATTGTTATTTTCCTATATTCGTGTGCTACATAGGTAATGTGTTTTTCAACAATTTTTTTTGTGATAAACAAAAAATTTGTTATTGTGTATTTTTTAGGTAAATTTGTTTGGTTTTGTTAATTGTTATTTCTGGGTAAAAACCATGTTTAAGTGATTACGGTTTTTGATTTTTGTAAACGTGTTATCATTTTAATTAGTTTTTTTGGGTTCCGTTGTAACCACTCAAATATATGCAGTCGTGTTTATTGGACTTTGAATTGTGAACATATGCCATCCATGATCAGTGGTAGTCAATTAAGTGGTTTTCATGATCAGTGGTAGTCAATTAAGTTGTTTATACACTGATATGTGGTTTTCATGATCAATGGTAGTCAATTAAGTTGTTTATACACTGATATGCCATCCATGATCAGTGGTAGTCAATTAAGTTGTTTATACACTGATATGTGGTTTTCAATCAACAAATAACCAACGATATTTTAACTTTTTTGCGTAGATGATATGAAGAAATTGGGACAAACCGTCCGCCAAGAAAAAATATGGACGCGACAATGTCATGGTGGATTGTGTAACACTGTCACCTTCTTTCGTGACATGCCTCTACGACAACCACATTTAGACTGTCTGCGGAAAACACCGTTCTATCATTTTGTCATGTCGTCGTTCCTTAGAAGATAGATTACACGAAAGTCGGTGAGAGCTACACAAAGTAGTACAGCTGCGTTGTTAATGACATACAACAAAGAGATCAAGTGTTTCAATCTCGGAGGGAAGGATTTAGTGATTACACCAGAAGAATGTGATTTGATATTCGGCATAACGTCTTGGTCCATGGAGGTGGAAAGAAAGAGGGCAAACCGTTCGGCTTCACCGTTGGCGATGCGCAAATTCAAAGAGTATAAAAAGATGCGGCCAAAATACTTAAAGGTCGAGCTATTAAAGTACATTGCCAGTGATTTAGATGATGATATCAAAGATACAATTAGGACAATAGTCATACATATATTAGCAAATGTATTATTCATAAGCGGCGGTGAAGTAGTCAGTTGGTGGATATTTAGGATTTGTAACAATTTGGAAATGTTGAACCACTATAACTGGGGCAAGGGGGTAGTTGATTACTTGATGAGCTTCGTAAACAACCGTCCAGCTTCAATGGTCAAAGGGTGCACAACATTGTTTCTGGTACATATATCGTGTTTTAAATTTAAAAATAATTGTGAGCAATTTATTTAACGATCTTCCGTGGTTTATTGCAGCAAAGTGGTTTGGCAAAACGATGAGAAGATGGTATGCGTCCTTGCATCGAACCTATTTTCTTGCATTCAGAATGTAAGCCTTTCCAATGGCGTAATTAACTTATAAGATTTTTTATTTTCGATTTTTTCATTTCCAGAATATGTGCGTGAAATTGAACTTGGTTTGATGTGTTTTAATACCACAGCTCGTGGACACCTACTCCAAAATACTTTCCATACACCAGCGAGAATGCTCCATCAAGGATGGTGATTGTACGAGCAATAACCGTAAAATAAACGTGTTCCCGTCCTAGTTTCTGGTACATATTTTACACAGTTTAAAGAATGATATTTTGTTGTTTTTTTGTTTGAGTTAACCAAAACCACATAATGATATGTGTTGTATTTGTTATGATCCGGTAATTGATTGTGTGGTTTTTTAGTGTTGGTGGTTTATGAGTGTTTGTGGTTTATGGGTGTTTATTATGTAATAAATAAAATTGCACGTGTTTTTGAATGAAGTGGTTTCGATTTAAGAAAGATTGGTAAATATTTTTATTAGGTTTTATGTTATGCCCAAAACCACTTAATTATAAAACACATAATGAGAATTTTAAAACTGATTTGCGTTTTGCAGGACTCAATCCGCAGGAGAGGTGATGGGATGTTTGATCCACCTGCCGACATGTGCAGTTATGATATCCTGATATTCCCAATTCTGCACATCAGTACAAATGATAGGAGGGGTAGTGATCACTGGACAGTGCTTGTGCTCGAGAAGTCCGAGGGTAATTATAAATTCTACAATCCCTTGAATGTGAAAGCAAACAGTAATGATTCGTATATTCAGGACGCAAAACTTCTGGTAAGCAATGAAGATTTGTTAGCTTACACAATGTTTATTCAGATAATTGCATTGGTTATCCATGAAGTAGTTAATCATAAAATTGTTTTGTGTAAGCAGAAAGACGCGGTGGATAAGACGTGGAGATATCGCAAACTTGATCTCCCGTATGACGAGGAAGTGGTTTTAATGAATAATGCTCCGCAACAGAAGAGTGACAGTGTCGACTGCGGGGTCGTTGTGTGCTACATTGTGAGGCAATATTTTAAAAATAAGATTATTACAAAAGCACAAGGCGTGAAGGATATTCCAGACATGAGAAAAGAGATCGTCGAGACAGTACTGGATTGGGGAAAAAATAAAGAATATAGTCGACGTAGAGGGTGAAAATGAGTATTATTTTGGTTTTTTTGTTTTTTTTTTATGCATATTGCTTTTGAGATTATTTTGGAATGCAGTTGTTCAGCATACACTTTATATATCGTTTAGACGTGTGACATATGGTCATGGTGGTTAGTTAATGTATTGTCTAATTTTCCCGTTTTTGATGGGTTTGTTTAAAACTTTCCGTTCGATCTATTGATTTTATTGTACATATTACTTAATGCCGTTTGTTTAAAATTATGCATCATAGGTAAGTATGAACTTTGATTTTATGAATTCATAATTGCGTTAAGATTGTACTACTATAAAACAAATTTTACTGTTAACTTTGCTGAATTTATTTGCATTACTGGTTTAAAGGACAAAATGTACAATAAAACCATTGTGTAACAATTATTTTGATATTTGGTAGATATCTTGTGCAATAAAACCAGTTCTTTTTATAGCGAAACAATGGATTATGTATTCACCATATTTTTTGTGCTTGCGTACTATTTTATACCCAATAAAGCTACTGTTAGAATAAACTCATCACAAATCGTCGTCGACAAAAACTTAGGCAAACGTTTGTTATGATATACATGATGCATATTAAAAAAGAAACAACAACATGAGTTGCAACCTAATACTTAAGCTATTATATACCGTTTATTAGAGACCACTACTTGCTGATATAATGGGTTATATAGTGTGCTTCAAGATTGTAACACAATTAGTGGTTTACTATGATTTTTTATCGAATAATGGTTTACAATCTTTTCGTGACTTCATACTAATGTATCGCGTAAAAAAAATTACACTTTGTAATATACACTAATCACTGATCAAATGTTGATTTGATAGTTTTCCGTTTTTGCTGGGGCATTGATTTAAAACCAATACTAATAGTTGATAATACATTATTAAGTAGGTGTAAACTATAGATTTTTTGCTGCTATTTTTTGTTTTATGAAAACTACAAAAATCTGAATTAAAAATAATTTATGTGTTATACTCCATTTTAATATGTAATAACAACTTTACGTATGTTGTGACATGTCAACTGAAACATAAAATATATAGTAATATAAAGAGATATTTGTTTTTCCATGAAAACAAATTACAGATTAGCAGAGTGTGCCTCGAACGAGCAAAATTAGAAAGTGCATTATTAAATCACAAACCCGCAAACTAAACGACGTCGTAATTATTAATAGATATAAACGAAAAGTAGACACAAAAAAATATAAGAGACGATGCATCGATCCTTATGTTGGGGCATTGATCTAAAACCACTACTAATAGTTGATAACACATTATTAAGTAGGTGTAAACTAGAGTTTTTTTGCTGCTATGAAAACTAAAAAAAATCTGAATTAATATTAATTTATGTGTTATACTCCATTTTAATATGTAATAACAACTTTACATATGTTGTGACATGTCAACTGAAACATAAAATATATAGTAATATAAAATGATATTTATTTTTCCATGAAAACAAATTACAGATTAACAGAGTGTGCCTCAAACGAGCAAAATTAGAAACTGCATTCTTAAATCGCAAACCCGCAAACTAAACGACGTCGTAATTATTAATACATACAAACGAAAAGAAGAAACAAAAAAATATAAGAGACGCTACAACAACATAATAATGTTGGAGAAAACTCATCTGCATTCATGTTCAAATTAATTCGAAAAGTGCTAAACCCATGACTTTTACGCACTATCATGGTTTGCGGAGAAGCACGAAAACCACTCTGTATTTTATTGAGACAATATTAGTGCATAATTAGACTCTATATTTTCTTGACACGAAAACGAATTTGTATTTTGTTGAAAACCACTGATAGTTGATACGTAAATGTACACTTGTACCCATAAAATGGGTAAATTCTGAAAATCATTATGTTATTTACTAAAAACCACTGTTATTTTGCTACGTAACTGCATTCATATTAACCTAATTTCGAATCCAGAAAAAAACCATGAATATTATGGGTATCGGCTATTATGTGTGAAAACCACTCTGTATTTTCAAAAATTTCGATCAGCTATATGCTAAAAAACCACATAACAATGTCGGGGAAAAAACAGTTGAATTCATATTAACGTAATTTCGCACAAAATAAAAAACCATGAATATTATGAGTGTCGGCTATTATTCCCAAACACCACTCTGTATTTTGAAAGGTTCGTTCGGCTATATGCTAACAACCACAAAACAATGGCCATGAAAAAACAGTTGCTTTTATGTTAACCTAATTTCGAACAAAAAAAAAAAAAAAAAGAACCATGACTATTAAGAACTTACAGATTTTGCGTAATAGCACGAGAACCACTCTATATGTTATAAGATGAAACGTTATGCGCCCACAATAGGATCGGTAGAGGATGTGTGGAAATAATACAAATATCTATGAAACGGTTTCTCTGTAATTAATGGGCGCAATTGTGGGGTTATATGAGGATGGGTTGTTACGATAAAATAGGAAAAGATATTACAATTTTTTTTAGTTTTGTTATTTCCAATCGTAAAACATACGTTACTTTTAAATTAGGGGTATAATAGTGATAATTTATTATTTTATATATTATTTAATACTTAAATGGATTTATCTCAAAAAGTTCTAAAAAAATTGGACCTACTGTAATTAGACTTGTGTAAATGAGGGACTTTTGACAAATAATCCCTACTATATAAGCGTCGTACTCCTCTAATTTACTCTCCCACATTTTCTTTTTTCTTTTTTTTTGGCCCCTACCCATAAAAAGACCGGAACAAAGAGAAAGAGAATCGGAACTAACACTTCCGCCCAACATATTATCCGAGACATCAAGAAATTTAAGAGTAGACATCATACAAAAATCGGCCGAAAAATCACCGGAAATGTCAAAACTCGATAAGTTTACGGAAATCACCTTGTTATTCCGGTGGTCGCACGAAATGCCGGACCAGTTGCAAGGCGAGTTTCGAGTTGACTCGAGTCAATCGTCAAGTTTTCCATGAATTTTGGTTTTCTTCACTCGGAGCAAGATATCAGCATCGCCCTCGTACGAAGAATCCGTCAAATACACCAAACTCGTCAAGAAAAATGCATAGGGGCTGAAGATGAAGACATGTGGCAGAGTGAGAATGGAGGATGATCCGTATATGGATCAAACATCTACTTTTAAAGAATAAAAGAACGGTTGGTTTATGATAGAAACAAATTGAGGGGGATCACATTCCATTTATTGTACCAATTAGAGGTTCATTTGAACTTATTCCCAAAATATAAAAAAAGAATAATCAATTAAGATAACGTTCACATGGTATCTAATTCTTATTTATACACTTCTCAATCTCTCTTCTAGGGGGTGTGAAGGAGCAGAACTCATCTCTTTTCTCGAAATCGAGAGCCTTGAGCTCCATTACCGAATCTGTCGGAGATCTCATTTCTCCATCAAAAACTTTGACGTCTCCCGGAATAGCTTTGTCGGAATAATTCCCAAGAGCATTGGAAGTTTAAAAAATGTGGAACAAATAGAATTGTTTCGCAACAAACTCTCTGTTGAATTGCCGGACCGTTTTTCCGGTCTTTATAGTGCGCTCGAGATAAAAAATGTAGTAGTATGGCCCATGCTAGCTCGATCTCAGTTTCTGTTTTATTTATTTTTATTTTACTAGGCAGGTGCACGTGCATTGCACGTGTCGTAATAATTTTACTGTATATTTATTATTTTTACAATATGCTTGATACATATTAAGAAAAGAATATCTTATTGTATATATTTAATTTGTCTAAATTATGTTTTGAGACGAGTTAAAGTTTTTCATTATATATAATAGAACATGTGTTATTTATGTTAACAATTTTGCAATATTCTTAAATCATTGTTTTTCATCTTCATAGTTTAATTTGTTGTTTTTAACAGTCAAATTATGTTTGAAGGAAATAAACTCTTTTCAAATGTTTGGGGTTTTGTTTTGAAAAGCTTAACTTGATATGTTTTGAGTGAGAGTTGGAAGAAAATGAGAGAACCAAACATTGTGTGACAATGAAGATCAGTCTCTACCATAAATTAATCACATATGTTTTTTTAAATAAGTACAATAAACTGCTATTATCACTTTTTATTTAGTTATGTAATTTGATTATCATGATACAATGGTCATTCTTTTACAGTGAGCTCGTATGAATTCACATTAAATAGATGGTAGACCCTACAAATAGATGTATTTCATATTCTACATCAACATAAGTAAAAGAAAATAAAAAAATAAAAATCAGATAAACGATAATATACACACACAAAAAAAAAAAAACAAAAAATGGACAAAAATACTATGTACACTGGGAATTTTTTTCCCTCTTCCTTATGCATCTTCTATATGGAATAATGCATGGTGAGAATGACATACTATAGTGTGTATGTATATTGTAAGCAATTATATTTTTGGAGATAGAAACTGGAGTCTACTTAAGTTGGCAAAACTCGTCGGAGAAATTATTGTATGAAAGGTCCAACGTTCTCAAGTTCTACAACGGCAATGAAAATTCAGGTGAGTTGCCGACGAAAAAATTGGATGAGAGATAGAGCGTAAAAAGACCGGAACAAAGAGAAAGAGAATCGGAACTAACACTTCCGCCCAACATATTATCCGATACATCAAGAAATCTAAGAGTAGAGATCATACAAAAATCGGCCGGAAAATCACCAGAAATGTCAAAACTCGATAAGTTTACGGAAATCACCTTGCTATTCCGGTGGTCGCACAAAATGCCGGACCAGCTGCATGGCGAGTTTCAAGTTGACTCGAGCCAATCGTCAAGTTTTCCATGAATTTTGGTTTTCTTCACTCGAAGGAAGATATCAGCATCGCCCTCGTACGAAGAATCCGTCAAATACACCAAACTCATCAAGAAAAATGCATTCATTATCATCATCATCCAGGGAATACTCTGTTTTCTCTGGTACAAATTCATCTTCTGAAGAATGACAAGTGTAACTGGATATCGGTCGAAAATAGGGGCTGAAGATGAAGACTGGTGGAAGAGTGAGAATGGAGGATGATCCGTATATGGATCAAACATCTACTTTTAAAGAATAAAAGAACGGCTGGTTTCTGATAGAAACAAATTGAGGGGGACATTCCATTTATTGTACCAATTAGAGGTTCATTTGGACTTATTCGCAAAATATAAAAAAAGAATAATCAATTAAGATAACGTTCACATGGTATCTAATTCATATTTATACACTTCTCAATATCTCTTCTAGGGGGTGTGAAGGAGCTGAACTCATCTCTTTTGTCGAAATCGAGAGCCTTGAGCTCCATTACCAAATCTGTCGGAGATCTCATTTCTCCATCAAAAACATTGACGTCTCCCGGAATAACTTTGTCGGAATAATTCCCAAAATCATTGGAAGTTTGAAAAATGTGGAACAAATAGAATTGTTTCGCAACAAACACTCTGTTGAATTGCCGGACAGTTTTTCCGGTCTTTATGGTGCGCTCGAGATAAAACAATGTAGTAGTATGGCCCATGCTAGCTTGATCTCAGTTTCTGTTTTACTTATTTTTATTTTACTAGGCAGGTGCACGTGCGTTGCACGTGTCGTAATAGTTTTACTGTATATTTATTATTTTTACACTATGCTTGATACATATTCAGAAAAGAATATCTTATTATATATATTTAATTTCTCTAAATTATGTTTTGAGACAAGTTAACTTTTTTCATTATATATAATAGAACATGTGTTATTTATGTAAACAATTTTGCAATATTTTTAAATCATTGTTTTTCATCTTCACAGTTTAATTTGTTGTTTTTAACAGTCAAATTATGTTTGAAGGAAATAGACTCTTTTGAAATGTTTGGGGTTTTGTTTTGAAAGCTTAACTTAATAAGTTTTGGGTCAGAGTTGTAAGAAAATGGGAGAACCAAACATTGTGTGACAATGAAGATCAGTCTCTACCATAAATTAATCACATATGTTTTTTTAAATAAGTACAATAAACTGCTATTATCACTTTTTATTTAGTTATGTAATTTGATTATCATAATACAATGGTCATTCTTTTACAGTGAGCTCGTATGAATCCACATGAAATAGATGATAGATCCCATAAATATATGCATTTCATATTCTACATCAACATAAGTAAAAGAAAATAAAAAAAATAAAAATCAGACAGACGATAATATACACAAAAAAAAAAAAAATCGACAAATAACTATGTACACTGGGATTTTTTTTCCCCTCTTCCTTATGCCTCTTCTATACCGAATAATGCATGGTGAGAATGACATACTATAGTGTGTATGTATATTGTAAGCGATTATATTTCTGGAGACCGAAACTGGAGTCTACTTAAGTTGGCAAAACTCGCCGGAATATCGCCGGAGAAATTATTGTATGAAAGGTCCAACGTTCTCAAGTTCAAGAACGGCAATGAAAATTCAGGTAAGTTGCCGACTAAAAAATTGGATGAGAGATCGACCCTAAAAAGACCGGAACAAAGAGAAAGAGATTCAGAACTAACACTTCCGCCCAACATATTATCCGAGACATCCAGAAATCTAAGAGTAGAGATCATACAAAAATCGGCCGGAAAATCACCAGAAATGTCAAAACTCGATAAGTTTACGGAAATCACCTTGCTATTCCGGTGGTCGCACAAAATGCCGGACCAGCTGCATGGCGAGTTTCGAGTTGACTCGAGCCAATCGTCAAGTTTTCCATGAATTTTGGTTTTCTTCACTCGGAGCAAGATATCAGCATCGCCCTCCTACGAAGAATCCGTCAAATACACCAAACTCATCAAGAAAAATGCATTCATTATCATCATCATCCAGGGAATACTCTGTTTTCTCTGGTACAAATTCATCTTCTGAAGAATGACAAGTGTAACTGGATATCGGTCGAAAATAGGGGCTGAAGATGAAGACTGGTGGAAGAGTGAGAATGGAGGATGATCCGTAATTAGGTCAAACATCTATTTTTAAAGAATAAAAGAACGGTTGGTTTCTGATAGAAACAAATTGAGGGGGACATTCCATTTATTGTACCAATTAGTTTCATTTTGAATTATTCCCAAAATATAAAAAAAAATCAATGAACATAACGTTCACATGGTATCTAATTCTTATTTATACACTTCTCAATCTCTCTTCTAGGGGGTGTGAAGGAGCCGAACTTATCTCTTTTTTCGAAATCGAGAGCCTTGAGCTCCATTACCGAATCTGTCGGAGATCTCATTTCTCCATCAAAAACTTTAACGTCTCCCGGAATAACATTGTCGGAATAATTCCCAAATGCATTGGAAGTTTGAAAAATGTGGAACAAATAGAATTGTTTCGCAACAAACTCTCTGTTGAATTGCCGGACAGTTTTACCGGTCTTTATGGTGCGCTCCAGATAAAAAAATGTAGTAGTATGGCCCATGCTAGCTCGTTCTCAGTTTCTATTTGATTGATTTGGATTTTACTAGGCAGGTGCACGTGCGTTACACGTGTCGTAATAATTTTACTGTATATATATTATTTATACATTATGCTTGATACATATTCAGAAAAGAATATCTTATTATATATATTTAATTGGTCAAAAACATGTTTTGAGACAAGTTA
>NW_012194764.1:462564-476438 GCF_000504015.1 Erythranthe guttata
ATATATATATATATATATTATTACACATTACTTATATTAATTATAAAAAAGGGTAAATTACAACTACCCCTGAGGTATGATAAAATTACGATTACCCCCTCCTGTTTGGGTAATTATAACAACCCCTCAACCATAAATTTTCTTACACGTGCACCCTTCCGATTTCAAATTTAGTGGAATCTTCTTTATTATATGGAATATTATCACTTTTGTACCCGTTTTATCCCATTCGAGCTCTACATTTTGAAGCAAGATGATCATAATATGTGTTTTTTGGCTTATATATATCATATTGTGGTGCATCAGAAACTGTATTTTTACACAAAACAAGTACAAACTAGAACACATTCTACGGAATCTAGATGGTTAAGTAGAATTTGACACCGTAAAGGTGAAGGTGTAAGAAGAGGGGTTTTTTCGTAATTTGACCATACCTTAGGGTGATTGTAATTTACCCTAAGAAAATAAAGAGAAAAGAAAAGCTCATGGCTCCTCATGTAATTGGGCTCGAACTAAACCTCAACCAAAAGCTCAAATCTTGTATCGAATCAGCCTATCCGGTTCACGAGTTACATCACTTGTCAAAATAAAAAAAAAACGAAAAGTACTACATTGTGTAACAACAAATTCACTTTTAATCTAAAAAAAATCATTAAATTTGTTTGCATGAATTTATTTTACAATAAATCTTAAATCTTAGCTCTTAACTTAAAACGAGTCATTTAACCTTATCGACAAATTAATATAGCCATCTGAGATTACCCTCTCATGTCGTTAAGTCAGGAAAACAATTGTTGGCGATTTGTAAATTTACCATAGCAACAAACGCTCAATCATCTCATAATTGAGTATTTAAAATTTACATTTTTATTATAATTATCCAAATTATAAGTGTCACTAGTCGTGCGGTAAAATATAAATTATAACATCCAAGTCATTTAATTTAATAGTAATAATTAATACTATTGAATGAGTGGAGAGAAAACAATCCATATAACTAATGGTGAGATAAGACGAAAAAGGAGCGAAATCACGCGAAAAATCGAGAATCGAAGCGAAAATTTCTCGACCAATAGAGAGAAGTGATGGGATTTTTTCCTTTATTTGAATAGTGGAAATGGATTTTCAAGATGAAACTTCATTGATGTATAAAACTCCTCTTCTTTATTCATTTATTTTGTTTATTTTTGGGGGCAGGGGTGGGAGGTCGGGACAAAAAAATGGTGAGATTGAGGTTCGAATCCAGGTGGCTCGAGTGGTTTAATAGAGTACTAACCACTCGGACAAAGTTAATTATAGTTAAACTAATCGTAACTATAAATATATAAATATATATAACACTGTAAAATGATTATAATAATTGTATAACTAATGTTTAATAAATTATTAATTGTCATGTTCACTATTATTAATATTAAAATCTTTACTAATAACAAATATATATATATATATATATATATATATATATATATATATATATATATATATATATATATATATATATATATATATATATATATATATATATATATATATATATATATATATATATATATATATATATATATATATATATATATATATATATATATATATATATATATATATATATATATATATATATATATATATATATATATATATATATATATATATATATATACATATATATATATATATATATTTTATATCACAAAGTCATACACATTTATATTTTTTCAAAAATTGTTTAATGGATACACTTAAATATATATTTTTTTTGACATTTTAAATGAAACGAAAAGATAGAGTTTTTTCGAGTCTCAGTTTGAACTTTTCTCTCTCTCGCAGAGTTATGTGGCAACAACACTCTCTATAAATAGTAATTATTTGGGAAAAAAAAACAAAAAAAAAAAAGGAAAACCGGTTTGGATCCGGACCCGACCCAAACCCAGGTGCACCCGCTCCGGACCCGGACTCGGACCCGGACCCGCCTCCCCACGGGGCGGTTTCGGATCCCCTAAAAGTTTTCTCTCTCTCTAAAATACATAGGTAATGAAAAGTGTTTTATGTGTGGGGCTCATCTAATTTGATTCAACATATATGTCAATGAAGAATTTGGTGGATGAGTAACAATTAATTAACAACTATCTCCATTATCTATGTATTTATTTATTTATTTATTATATTGATTTGAGGGAATTATTTTTATGGTAAATGGTAATATAGTTGAATATGCAATTGGATGAGGGTGGGGAATTTGATTTCAACTTTTTTAGGGAATTACTTGAGTATTTTTAAGCACGGTAAGAATACAAATTAAGGGTTATTTTACATAATCCCCTAACCACTAAATAAACTAGGGATAAATTCAAGCATAAATCATCATTTAACATACCTCTGGAGAAGTGAAAGTACTATACTACATTTATATGTAATTTTCGGCCAAACTGCATTCATCATTTCTTGTTCTCCATTTATCACTTTCGCTGATTTATTTATTATTATTTTTTTTTCCTTTTTCCTTTTTTTTTTGTTTTCAATAAAATAAACCTGATTGTTAAATTTATTTATATATATTTTAATTTTTTTTTATATTTTTTTCATTTTCAAATCAATATGTTCTACTGCACTAAAAACAACTAAATGTAACTGTAGTAATAGTTATGTCCTTTTTTTTTACCCCATATTTTTAGTCGATCAATTATATATACACACGAATACTGGCTTATACAAAAGAAATTCATAAACCCCAACAAAAATTTACAAATTTCAATATTTATATTATAAATTACCTCGAAAACAATAAAATACAAATCGAAAATACACAAATATATGCATATGTAACTACATGTTACTATATGTAACAAGTAATGTATAGTAATGTACAGTAATGTATACAGTCTGTTGAACGAAGCAGATGTAACTTCAACAAAAAATTTTGACACCTTCAAGGAAAAGATCAATGGTCTTCATTAAGCTGCAATTGCAAAATCAAAACAAAAAAATATTTTAGTGCACATCAACAAAAATTAAAGAAACATTCTCAAAAAACAACAAACACTAAGAGATCGAGAGAAATAAATCTGAAAATATAAAAATGAAAATACAAAATAAAATAAAATATAAAAAATATAGAAATAAATCTGAAAAAGGGCATGCTAAATCCCACACTTAAATTTACTAAATCCCACTCATAAATTAAAAAAAATATCTCTCTACTTATATTCTCTCTAACTTTTTTCTATGATGATTTTTTCCAAGTCACTCAAAATTCGTTAATCTTTCACGTGAATAATCATAAAAAGTGAGGTTAGGTTTATTTAATATTTTTCAATTTCATTATGTCTTTTTAATTATTTAAATTCATATCAATTCGAATTTTTTTCTCAAATTCCAACTTTATTTAAGTATGAACACATGAAGATTTTTCTCAAATTCGAACTTGGAATGAAATGGACGTTTTTAGTGTGTGATTTTGTGAAAAAGTTAGGAAAATAAGAAGGATGGGGAGGGAGAAGATGAGATTTTAGAGAGATTTTTTTTTCAATTGTGTGAATGATTTGGTAAAATTGGTGTGGGATTTAGCATATCAGATCTGAAAATATAGATCCCGACGAGAGGAATCAAACAGTGGGTCAAATTCCGACTGGCGAAAAACAAATTACACCTCTAGTAAGACCACCGTCGTCGAAATACGCCGACTAAAAAAGCATTGCAGAAACAGATCCAGCACTCAAAACTGAATGAAATACCCACCAAAACAAAGAGCTCGACGAGAGGAATCCAACGATAGTTGAACCATCGAATTCTGACCACCGGAGAGAGAGTTATGACTTTGGGAAGCAATATAGCCGGTTAGAGACTCTGGGGGGCGGGATTTGGATTTGGGAATTGAGAGAGTAAGATAAAGACCGATATGGGGTGGCTAGGGTTTAAAACTGATTTAAAAGGGTATTTTGGGTACTTCATGGTGGGCTAGGAGGGTATGTCAAATTATTATCCAAATGGAGGGTGTTTGCACTAGAGTGTAAACCGCATGGTAGTTAGTTATATATATTTTCGAAATGAGGAGGGTCCCTAAAAATTAATGGCATTATATTCTTTTATTTTTACAATTAATATGGAAATTACTAATTATTCTATGTTCTTTGAGATGCTACACCTTGTGAAATACACTGGATAATTATTAATTAGGGACTATTAGTGAGAACCCCCTCTAGCTTTATTTTAATGAGGATAGATCTAGCTCCTTTTGCTTTATTAGTGAGAGACCCATCCTTTTTTTATTCTCAAATTTACCCTTCCTCTATTTACTACCTATTATACACTACTTTGATACACTTTTATTTTTTTATTTTTTTGTATTTTAATTTTAATTTTTGTTTTTTTTATTTATTTCTTATTTTAAAAAAATATATTTAAAAAAAAATATTTTTTTTAACTTTTTTATTATATTTTTTTACTATATTTTTTTGTCTTCAGTTAAAACAACTATATTTCAATAAAACAACTATTATTAAAACAACTGTTATTAAAACAATATGATTAAAACAACTATATATCTCCAGCAACCCTCATTTATCAAAATCAACTATTTGTTAAATCAACTATTACATTCAACTAAAAAGTAATAAAAACAACTATATTGCTGCACGAAAACAACTATATTGTTGAACGAAAACAACTATATTGCTGCACGAAAACAACTATATTGCTGTACGAAAACAACTATATTGCTGTACGAAAACAACTATATTGCTGTACGAAAACAACTATATTGATGTACGAAAATATCTATAAATCTGTAAATAACACCACACAATTTCAACAAAAACAAACATCCATTATACTATTGATTGAACACAAAATTAGCCTTCTATATAAGAATTCAACCAAAAACTCCAATTAAGAAAATCAAGATTCGAGAATTGGGTTCCAAAAAATCAGAGACGAAGAAGAAGAAGAACAACAATGAAACAATGTGGCGGTGGACTGTATTGAAATCTCAGATGCAATATCAACCCTAGCGCCTCTGCATAATCTCGTCTTTCTCCCTAACGAAACCCTAACGCCGTCCTTGACGAGAGAATCCCAGGTGTGAAGATCGTCTTCTTTTCGCGTTGGTGGAGGGAGAAACGCCGTTGGGAGGAGAGAGTAACGATGGCGGCGCAAAGACGGAAGAGGGTTGGAGGCGGTGGCAGAACACAGATGGAAGAGAGTTGGAGGCGCCGATATGTAGAGAGAAAAGAGAGAGAAGAATAAGAAAATAGAGAGAACGTGAAATATGTTTGGTTATTTTAGATATAATAGGGCAAATTAGGTATATTAGTAATGTCAAAAACAATATTAATTAAAAAAAATTATTTAATATAAGGTGGGGGGTTTTCACTAATAATGAAAATGAGGTTATATCCACCTTAATATAAGTAAATGAATTGGGGGGTTTTCACTAATTATCCCTAATATTATTGATGTGGTGAAAGAACTTCTCACTAAGCACACATACACATGAGAGTATCTGTGATTGTGTGCATATCAACGATTAATAATCACTCGATGTATTTCACCGAGTATAGCATCAAAGATAAATAAATAAAGAGAAGAGAATATTGAGGAATCATTTCTTAAAGTGTGGGATAATTTGATTTTATATTTGTTGAAATTCTTGAAACAAACATGTTAAATTTTGAGATTTGTATAACCTAAACAGTGGAATACGAATCTTCTTATATTTTGTTTCTATTTTATTCCTTTCAAGAAAAATCACAACACAAAATACGAATAACTAAAGAAGAACAAAGAAATAAGAGAGAGAGAGAGAGAGAGAGAGAGAGAGAGAGAGAGAGAGGCCTATGTGGCCCATTTCGTTCGCTTTGGCTCGCCTCAATACTCATACGTAATTCACGCTCGGCCCAATATTAATCCCTAATTCGCGTATCCAACGATGTCGTTTTGCCAGCATTAAATTGTGAGATTGGAACCCTAATTCTATTCTTCAAACCTCTTCTTCGTCGATTCCCACTTTAGATTTTCAGAGTACATGAAAAAATTTCCTCATTTAAAATTTTGAATTCGAAAGAGCCCTTAGAAAATTTCATTTCCTAGGGCTTCAATTTATGTGTTAAAATTAAAGAAAATTTACAGACTTTACCTTAAAATTCCCAATTCAAAGTTTTCCTTCAAATTCTTCGAAATTCATAGCAATTCTCAATTTTGTTATTGGATGGATTTGTTGGTAGACGCTATTTGAAAAACAAGTTAATTTTTTCTTACCTTCAATTTATTTCATTATTTAATTCAATTTTCTCCTAAATAAAATCAATTTATCAACCTCATTCACTGGTATAAGATCAAGAGAGATTTTCTATTGAACGAGAATTGCAAGATTTTGACTAGTTGCATAAAAGTTCAAGATTTTAGGAGCTGAAAATCCTTGTCAACGTATACATAGTAAAAATCGAAACTTCAGTCTACACGAATAGTCTAAGACGGATATATACAACAACACTAACTAGAATAACCAACTTCCAGCTTGTTGGTTTAAATGCTCGATCCCGATAAAGCTGAAAAGCTTTAGGGCCATACAGTAGACGGTAAAAAAAAAATCTCTAATCGAAATACTTGCTAATTTACACGAACAGATTACAATTACGATTACGATATACAACCACTAGTCGTGTAACCGACTAACTAACCTCTAGGAATTCAAGAACCCTAGTCATGGAGGGCCTGCGGGAAGGGGAATCGGCAGTGCATAACATAGCAACATTCAGAACATTCTGCACTTCCTCATATTCGATTGTTTCTTTGTTCATCCGATTATCTATCAGCTGATCCAAACAGCCCGCTTCTTCGATCTCGTTATAATCTCGACTTCCTCGTCTTGTAGATGATAATGAACAACCAAAATATATCACCCGCGCTAGAATGGTAGCAATGATAATCGAGAAGAGGATTTTGGTGGGCCGAGCGAAGAAGGCGGGCCAAAAACAAAAATCAAATCCTCAAATCAAGTCTTAAATTGCAATTTGGTCCATAGGTGGAAAATAAAGAAATGTCAATTTTGCCTCAAATTCAGAAATGCAATATTACATTTCAACCCTTTAATAACAAAAGTGTACTTTCCATTGAAGTCCCCAAAAGTTATGGCAATTCCATATACACCCCAAAAATGGAGGAATCGGGTTTTGGAGCCAACAAAGAAAGAAGAAACAAATCGAAGTCTCGCCTTTTACAAGTATTTGGTATGTTTTTCACCGAATATTTCAAGTCACGCCTCTCAAGTATTACGCATGTTCTTCGCCGATTCTTGAAGTGGGGGCATTTGTTGACACCGAAATTTTACCAATTAATGGCCAAATAAATCGGTTATTAATTGGGTCTCAAATCTAAGTCCATAACATATTTGGGCTTTACACATGGATTAATCCTTAAATAAGTAATAAATTCTTATTTTACGAATTATCTAATTGGGCTCGAATTTAGCCCAATAAATCAAATGGCAAGTATCCAAGTCCATCGGCCCATGCTACAAGTCAACCCTAACTCGTGCCTATAAAAAGTGACCTTCGGTGCATGCAAAAAATCGGACTCACACAGACACATATCGAGCTCTCAAGCTCACGTCTCGAGCCTCCGCCTCGAATTCATAACATATTTGAATTCGAGGTGTTCGTGATAGGAAATCATTCGTTCGATTCAAGAACAAGCTTTTAAGCCCTTGAATCAAATCTAGAATAGGAGAGAAGAATCAGAGGAATTCACGGAGATTGTAATCCACATCGTTTTGATTAATAAATTATTTGTTCCATATTTTCTTGTCTTGTATTTTTATTATATTTTGCAGAGTCAAAAATTTGTGGTTTACAGTAATCTCAAAAGATTACACCCAAAAATTAAGTTTTAGTAGAGATTAAACAACAACAGCAAAGAACCAATGAGATTTCGGGCCCATAAAAAATTCGCAACTTTCTTTTATCTTTGTTGCAAAGCTCACCGTCGCAGTCCAAAATATTTATTCTATCTTGGCTGCTAAATTACAGTCTCCAACAATAATTTAACTGTCTTGTGCAATAACATTGTTGTTCGGAAAAATAATATTTATAATATTATTGTCTCAAATAGTAATATTACTGTCTGAGATAGTAATTTTGCAGAAGGGACATAAATATTAATTAAAATATTTTTTTCGAAGAAATTTCAAATTTAAAAAAAAATCAAAAAAAAAAGTCAACGCCGGAGACCGGCGGTTAACGGTGGTTGACCGGCCGGAAAAAGTTTCAGAAAAAAAAAAGTTTTCCAAAAAAATAAAAAAGAAAAAAAAGTCAACGCCCGAATCTGGCCGTAAAAAAATTTAGAAAAAAAATTATTTTCATAAAAAAATATTTTTTCAAAAAAATATTAAAATGGGGTCAATGTGATATATTTGTTTAAATCCGGGGTCAATGTGTAATATTAAGGAAGTTAGAGCATAATGAATGGATTAAAAAAAATTACATTATGGAGGGTATTTTTGACTACAAACATAGGGATGGATTTATTTGAAAGACTGTTTTTTTTTTGTTTACCAATGTGCATTTAAGTCCATTGGGATGAGTTTTTTTTGGCATTCACCCTTAAATATTATAGCAAGTGACAAAACATGGCAAAATAATCCCCTAATAATATATTTTAAATTATATTAATAAGAAGAGGGACTTGCTTTTTACGGTTTGAAAATTACTATTTACGGTTCATAACAAAAAACCCTTTATTTCTCTAAAACCCCAAAACCTAAAAAAAAAAAAAACCCAAAAACCCCCCAAACTGCAAATAGCAAAAAAAAAAATTCAAAAATTCTAAATCAAGCTTGAAGAAGGGTTGGGCTTCGATTTTTTGAGGTAATTTCGACTCTTTTATGTGTAATATGCATTGGGTAGGTCGATTACGAAACCAATTAACCCTAAAATTTTACATTTTTTTTTCAAATTCGACCTTAAACTCAATTTTGAGTACTATTTTGTCTGTCGTCGCCGTTGACCGCCAGTCTCCGTCGTTGACTTTTTTCGATTTTTTTCCTTTTGTCTTTCTTCTTTCTGTCTCTGCAGACCAGCGACGTTGACTTTTTTTTTTCATTTCTCTTCAACATCTTTTTGCCCGTTTAAACAGTAATCTTGTTGTGGTTCACAGTCATATTAACTATATTACTGTTTAACACAGTAATATTAACTATACTATAGTTTAAGAGAGTAATATTGATGTATTTGCTATATTAGTCTCTAGAATAGTAATATTAACACAACAAAAATCACTATTATTGTGTAATAGAGTACTATTAATATGTTGACCGTTCAACAAATGCAAATAAAAAGGCCAAAAGAATTACTATTGTTGTGGTTGACAGTAATATTACTGTCATCCATATTAATATTACTATAATGACAGTAATATTACCGTCAACCATAGTAATATTTTTGTTTTTACAGTAATATTATTACGTTAATCGATCAACAAATTAAACAAACAAAAAGGCCAAAAAAATAATTTTGATGTGGTTGATAGTAATATTATTGTGTTTACATTAATTTTACCAGTAACGACAGTAATATAATTACGTTGACTTGTCATCTAATCAAACAAAATTAAAAAAACCAAAAAAATAATAATATTGTTGTGGTTGACAGTAATTGTACTGCCAGCGATAGTATAATTACTGTTAATAACAGTACAATTACGATCAACGCTCAGCGGCGGGCGTAAAAAAACGGATTAAATTTTAAGAATAAAATTAAAAAAGTTAACGCCGGAAACAGGAGGCGGAAAAAGCAGACAAAAAAAATTAAATAAAATAAAAAAATTCGCCGGAAACCAGCTACGGAAAAAGCAGACAAACAAAAAAAAAAAAAGAAAGAGAAAAAAAGTCAAGACCGGTGTTGACCATCGGTCAGTGCCGCAAACCGGTTGCAAAAAAAATTAGCAAAAAAAAGTTTAAAAAAGATAAAGCCAAAACTGAATTTCTGTGGTCAAAATTGATTAAATTAAAGTTAAGTTGGTGTTAAAATTATGTATTGAGTTTAAATGATTGGGGGTAATTTTATCATATACATTTATTTTGCTTTTATTTATAATAATACACAATAAATGGATAGGCTTCTTGGCGTAAAACATATAACCCTTGAATCTAAAATAATTAAGATGGTTGGTGAGTAACTTTATGAATAAAAACCCGTAATAACTATATAAGGATAACAGTGCAATAATTTTAGAATTCTGTCTTAATAGCCATTAGATTTTTATTGAATTTTGACGTGCCCTTAATAAATGGCAATCCGATTTTCTCTTGTTAATGCCTATTTAAATGCCCCGGTCACTAGAAAATAAAATATCCTTTGGAAGTTGGCAATAGAATTCTTAAATAAGATGAACAAATTCAATACATTGGTTGCAGTGGTGGTTTTAGGACTTTTCTGCCACCGTGGAGATGCTAGGCCGTCGGTGGTTGCAGCCGTTGAGCAAAACATAATATTTGGAAAGCTGTCAGAAGGACCTATTTTGCCGCCTGATCCTTCCACCGTTATCTCCGATCTGTCGCCAAAAATGTTGGAGAAAGAAGCTATTCCGCAACCAGAAAAGCTTGTATTCGGAAAACTGCCAAGAGATGGTCCTTCGTTAGGTAGTGGTGTATCTCCTATCCATGATCCTTCCTCCAACTGGACGATTTAGACCAACGATCGTTGTATTTTCCATGAACAAACAAAGCCTTAAGAGAATACGTCGAGTGATTTAGACCAACGATCGTAGTATTTATTATGCATTTAATATGTTCAAATGTTATAGCAAGTGCACTAGATGTATCTTAAAATATATTTTTTAATTATCTAGAAAATATCTCGATATTATGTATCATTTTTTTTCCGGTGATTTTGTTTATTTCAAATATTTTAAGTTAACACATACAAATTTGACAACTAATACATCATATAACATTATTTGCTAAACCATAGAAATTGAAATTTAAGAAAGAGCATGTAACACTAAGTATGTATTAAATGTTATTACTTAGATGGAAAATATAAATTTTAGAATAAAAATTATACACATCCTTGAGATATGCTAAAATATCTTAAGATTTTTGTGGTATCGGTATTTACAATCATCCCATGAAACATTGTTAGAAACTCCAATGGGTAATGCAGAGGTACATTATTCTGATAGAGTTCTAACGCACTATTAGTTTCAGTAGGTGGTGGAGACAACATAAAGTTATGTGTAATTTAAGAAATGTTGGGGAAGCCATGTCACCCCCTTGTTATATATTGTCCCCACCGCTTACTGAAACTAATAGGGCATTAGAACTCTATCGGAATATCACATCCAGTGCATTATCCCGTTAGAGTTTCTAACGATATTTTAGTGGTGATTGTAATTACCAATTTCACACGGACCTTAAAGTTATGTTAGCATACCATCAATCGCTACCACTAGCAACCTCTCCAACGCCGCCTCCACCACCACCAAACCCTCAAGGACTCAACACCATCAACCACCGTCACTACTAGTGGCGAATCCAAGATTTTTACTGAGGGTGTTAGAAATTAAGAATAATAAAAAATATAATGGTTGAGTAAAAGTTTTATTGATAATTGGTGCTTAAAACGTGATCTATTGTGTTTCAGGCACAAATTGAAGAATTGAATAAATAGAGAATCAAAACTGTAATTTCTGGGAAAATGTTGGCGAAAAGTGAAAAAAGTCAAAAGTTTGAAGGACAAAAGCCCAGACGGCCGTCCGAGAAATACACTTGGATTTCGGACGGCCGTCCGAATATCCTCGTTGGAAGAATAAAGTCTTTGAATTATAATTGAAAATCCAGACGGCCGTCCGAGAAGGCGTACAAGCGCAGTACGGGAATTCGCCTCTTTCTCCAACTTTTCCACCCTATAAAAGACCAATTCAAGCACATAATTGATGACTTTTTTCTTTAAGCAATTTCAAGAGCAAAGAAGCAATAGCGAAGAATTCGAAGACTCCAAGCATAGTTTTATCTTCTATGACTTATATTAAATTTGTTTTATTACTTTAATCACTAGTAGCTAAATTTTTTAATTCTAGGATTTTAATTATTTCGATCCCTATGTGGGATTTATGAACTCTTTTCCATGATTTTATGCAAGTTTTAATTCTGAATTATTTCTTCTACTTGTTTTATTGAGTGCATGAAACTCGACACTTTATGTGTTTTTCTGTTATTGTTAATCGCATGAATCGGAAGATCGGGTTAATAATTAGAATTGTGGTAGAAGAGCCTTTGTGGTATTAACATAGGAATATAGTTAATCTCTTAGGTAGTCATTATTGAGATTTGTGCTTCATGTTGTGTTCTGGATTGAATTGTGTACGAATACAGTAATTGAATCTAGAGTATTAGAATCGCAATACACGCAGAAGCGGGTTATGGTTAATTTAGCATCCCAGGTTAGTAATCCGATTTAATAACTTGCATAATTGAAGGAATTGGGGAATTAATAATCACATAGGGGGGAGAAAAACATCATAGGCTTGCTTTTGCTGATTAATCTTCGTTTTTAATTGCTTTCATGTTCTTGTCTTTTTTAATTTGCTTTAATTTAATTTAGTTTAATTTAGAATAATTGTTAAACTTTCGACTGTGTAGGGTGGGCTTGATCATAATTGGTAGGAATTAATGTCTAGAATTAAGTAATTAAATATTCTCTGTGAGATTGATACTCGGACTTTTAGTCCATTATATTACTTGTACAATACATGCACTTGCGTGTAGGTATTTACAAACCAACATTAACACAGTAATTTAGAGGGGGACAAAATGTCACGCCAGAGACCGGCGGTTGACCGGCCAGAAAAAAAAATTGCGAAATTAAAAAAGTTTTAAAAAAAAAAAGGTCAATGCCGGAATGTGGCGCAAAAAATAATCAGAGAAAGTATTAAAAATTATTAAAACGGGGATTAATATGATATATTTGTTCAAATCCGAGGTCAGTGTGTAATATTGAGGAAATTAGAGATAAAAATTATATTATGAAGGATATTTTTGACAAAAGACATAAGTATAGATTTATTTTTGACAAAAGACATAAGTATTATATGAACTTAACTGATTGTATGTTAATGTTTCATCAAAGATTAATTCAACTAAATGAGAACATTTAAAATTAGAAAAATAAGCACCACAAAATCCATCCACCTAAGCACAAGTTTTGAGAAAGTAAATACCATCTCCATTCTTCAATAATCGTCTCTTTTCACATTTATACAATTATTAAGAAACTCAATAAATGAGACTTTATTTTCGAAAGAAAAATATACATTATAAAGACCGGACTAATCTTTATCATTTAATGATTTATAATGAGTTATAAGAGAATGTATATATATATATATATATATATATATATATATATATATATATATATATATATATATATATATATATATATATATATATATATATATATATATATATATATATATATATATATATATATATATATATATATATATATCTCTCTCTATATATATTTATTTTTTTCTTGCACGAACAAACAAAATGAGCGCGCGCGCGTGCGCGTGAGTGACTCTCTGCGTGTGTGTGTGTTTGTGTGTATATATATATATATGTGTTTGTGTTTGTCTCTCTCTCTCTATATGTGTATGTGTGTATATATGTATATATATATATATATATATGTGTGTGTGTGTATCTGTGTGTGTGTGTGTGTGAGTTAGCGAGCCACACACGAGAGCGAGGGGGAGGGCGACACTCAATAAATATAAAACAAACAAATTTGATCTTGGGCGCTCGCGCTCGCGCTGGCGGTGCGGGTCTCACATTTTCATATATATATATATAGATATATATATATATATATATATAT
>NW_012194764.1:476561-502215 GCF_000504015.1 Erythranthe guttata
ATATATATATATATATATATATATAGGGCGTGCTAAATATCACACTCAAATTTCCTAAATACCACACATAAATTAAAAAAAATTATCTCTCTACTTATATTCTCTCTAAATTTCTCTCCCAAAATGATTTTATCCAACTCACTCTAAATTCATTAATTTTTTACGTGAATAATCATAAAAAATGAGTTCAGTTCTATTTAATATTTATTCAATTTCATTAAGCCTTTTTTATTATTCAAATTCATATTAATTCGATTTTTTTCCACAAATTCCAACTTTATTTTAGTTTGAATATGTAAAGATTTTTGTCAAATTCGAACTTGGAATGCTATGGGCGCTTTTAGTGTGTGATTTTGTGAAAAATTTAGGTATAAAGAAGAAGGTGGAGAGGAAGAAGATAATATTTTAGAGAGAAAAATATTATTAATTATGTGCATGATTTCGTAAAATCAATGTGGGATTTAGCATTTCATATATATATATATATATATATATATATATATATATATATATATATATAAAAGATTATTTTGCAGACCCCACTTATTTTTAAATTATATAGAACTACCTACCAAGTAGATTATACTGTAGGGGAAACCCCCTTATTTCGAAAATATTTTGACAAACCCCCATCGGCCACACCGAAGTCCTTATAATACCATTTTAAAATCAGTTTTAAACCCTAGCCACTTGTCTCTCTCTTCCTCTCCCAAATTCAAATCCCGCTTCCATATATCTCCAATCGGCGAAATTGCTTCCCGGAGTCACAACTCTCTCTTCGGTGGTCGGAATTCGATGGTTTAACAACCGTTGGATTCCTCTCGTCGAGCTCTTTCTTTTGGTGGTGATTTTATTCAGTTTGGAGCGTTGGATCTATTTCTGCAAATTTTTTTCATTCGACGACGGTGGTCTTGCAGGATGTGTATTTGGTGTTCCACCAGTCGAAATTTGACGGGTTACCCAGCGTTGGATTCCTCTCGTCGAGATCTATATTTTGATGGTAATTTCATTTATTTTTATGTTTTCAGATTTATTTCTATATTTTTTTGCATTTGTGGGCGCGCGGAACTGTGGGTGGTTATTATCGGCGGCTAGGGTTTTGGTAGGAGGCGAGGGGGTGAGGAGTCATTGTTTGTTTGATTTAAAATCTGTAGCATTTCCCAGCAATAACCTCTCTCTCTATCTCTCGATCTCTTAGTGTTTGTTGATTTGAGAGTGTTTTGATGTTCCTTCAAATTTTGTTGATTTGCACTAAAGTAATTTTCTTTTTGTTTTGATTTTGCAATTACAACTTAATGAAAGCCATCGATCCTCTCCTTGAAGGTGCCAAAAATATGGTTGAAGTTACATCTGCTTCAAGTTAATGTTTTCAACAGACTGTATATAGTAACATGTAGTTACATATGCATATACTTGTGTATTTTTTATTTGTATTTTATTGGTTTTGAGGTGATTTATAATAAAAATATTGAAATTTGTAAATTTTTGTTGGGGTTTATGAATTTCTTTTGTATAAGCCAGTATTCGTGTGTGTATGCAATTGATCGACTAAAAATATGGGGCAAAAACGAACATAACTACGAATTATTACAGGTACTACAATTACATGTAGTTATTTTCAGTACAGTAAACATTTTGATTTCACAATAAAAAGAATTAATTTTTTTTTAAATTAAAAAAAAATTTAAAATTTTAAAAATTTAAAAAAATAAAAAAAAATTAAAAATTAATATATATATATATATATATATATATATATGTCAATGGAAGAATTTGGTGGATGAGTAACAATTAATTAACAAGTATCTCTATGTATTTATTTAATTATTTATTATATTGATTTGAGGGAATTATTTTTATGGTAAATATTAACTCCTAATTCACGTATCTAATGATGTCATTTCTCCAACATTGAATTATTTGATTGGAGCTCTAATTTTATTTTATTTTTTGCAGAAAGAGAATGAATGAAGAATATAGTTTGGAGAAGCTGAGATTTATACAATTCAAACAAAATACAAATATTAATGATTGGAAAAATTGAGTTTCACAAATTATATTAATGATTGGAGAAGCTTAATGCAGCAAGTTGTGAAGAAATACATAGGTAAACAATCGAAACTTCAGTTTATACGAACAGATTACGACGAATATATACTACAGCACCAACTACGATAACTAACTTTCAGCTTCTTGATTTAAATGTTCGAACTAGATAAAGCTGAAAAACTCTAGGACCATACGATAAACAATAAAAAAAAAAAACCTCCAATTAAAATGCTTGTTGATTTACAAGAACCAATTACGATTACGATATACAACCACTAGTCGTGTAACAGACTAACTAACTTCTAAAAATTCAAGAACCCTAGCCATGGAGGGCCTGCAGGTCGGGGAATCGGCGGTGCATAACATAGCAACATTAAGAACATTCTCCACTTCTTCATGTTCGATTGTTTCTTTGTTCATTCGACTATCTATGAGCTGATCCAAACAGCCCGCCTCTTCGATCTCGTTATAATCTCCACTTCCTCGTCTTGTAGATGAGAATGAACGAATTTGCTTTACCCACTTCACAATATTTCTGTTCGCTCCAAAAAACGGGTCGTTTGGCTTTTTACCGGTAATCAACTCAAGCAGTACTACGCCGAAGCTAAATACATCGCTCTTCTCGGTCACATTTGTTGTGTAGGCACATTCTGCAACATGTTTGGATTGTAAAGGTCATATCATATACAAATATTTATGAATAAATAAATAAATAAAAATTTAAAATGAATTTAACGGTTTACCTGGTGCAATATATCCGTAACTACCTACGAAACGAGACATGGCTTGATCTCGCTCATTCTTCAGTGCCTTGGCCAAGCCGAAATCAGCTAATTTCGGCCTCAAATCCTCATCGAGTAGAATATTGCTCGACTTAAAATCCCTATGCAAAATTGGAGGCACACAGTCACTGTGTAAATAAGCGAGTCCGTGTGCCGCCCCGATTGCAATGTCGAACCGTTTGGGCCAATCGAGCACCAGCCCACCTTCCCGATTGCCATGCAAAGCGTCCCCCAAACTCCCATTCTCCATGTACTCGTAGATCAACACCTTACGTTCTTCATTTATCCCACTAAATAGCAACCGAACAACATTAATGTGCCTAATTCTTCCCAATATTCCAACCTCAGAATTGAACTCTCTCTCGGACTGTCTTAAAGAACCTCTGTTCGCCCATAGCCACTTAGCAGCCACCGTCTGCCCCGCTTCCAAATCGACTCGGTAAACTCGACCCGACCCGCCAAAGCCAATGAGATTTTCTTCTTTCAACGAGGTTAAAACTTCTTCGGGATTGAACCCGATTTTGGTGAATAGGGTAATCTTCCAAGACTGATTACTATTAGTTTCGGGATTGTTTGATTTCTTGTTTTTGGTGAGGAAGAGGCAGATGAGTAAAACCACGACAAGTACTGCCAGAGATGGTAGAATAGCCACGAGTGCCAAGTGTGAGGCTGATTTAGTGGTATGTGTTGAGCATGAAGGAAGGGGTTTCGTAGAACCGCACAAGTCCAGATTGCCGATTAGACTAGGGAGGAAGTATTTGGTGTCGAAACCCAACGGCACTTTCCCTTGAAGCCGATTGTACGATACATCAAATTCGTCGAGTTTGAGTTTTGTCAACTCCATCGGAATTTCACCACTTAACTGGTTGTTGGACAAATTGAGGATTGTTAACACCGGCAAGCTTCCCAACTCCGTCGGAATGATGCCAGAGAATCTATTTCCCGACAAATCTAATCGTGTCAACTCGTCCCAATTAGCACTAACATTTTTCGGGATTGCACCGGTGAACATGTTCTGTTGAAGGAGAAGCTCTTCCAATTTCGTCAACTTGTACATGCAAGAAGGCAGGTTACCGGAAAATTGGTTCATGCTCGAATGGAATCTTCTCAACTCCGGCAAACCACATATATCATCTGGAAACTTGCCGGAGAAATTATTGCCGGAAATGAGCAATTGTTGGAGGCCTTTTGCATTCGAAATCGATGTTGAAATAGTCCCTTGCAAACTATTATTTGTTAATTCAATGTGATAGAGCCCGGTGAAGCCCCACATCCCATCGGGAACCGGCCCGAATAATCGATTGTCATGAACTCGCACGTAGGTTAAACTCGTGCACTCTGCGTAAGAATTGGGTATTTGACCCGAAAACCTATTTCCGAAAAGTATCAGTCTTTGAAGATTTTTTCCGTAGCACAAGTTCCGGGGTAGCGGGCCTTCCAGATTGTTGTTTGCCACGTCAATTTCTTCAATCTGCGAGTGCATGCCTAGGGACTCCGGCAGAGCTCCGGTGAGATTGTTTCCGAAGAGCCTTAGCTGATAGAGTGCTGGATTTAGAGCCAAACTTGTAGGTATTTCGCCTTGCAAGAAGTTAAAGCTGAGATGAAGGGATTCCACGGGCAAAGCAGCAAGAGTTTCGGGTATTGTTCCGGTGAGATTATTCCGTGTGGCGTCGAAGCGACGCAAAAGAACAAGCTCGGAGAAAGTGTCCGGCAAAGGACCAGAGAGTTTGTTGTAATGCAATTCTATTTGTTCCACGTTTTTCAAACATCCAATGGCTTCCGGGATTTTTCCCACGAGGTTGTTATGGGATACGTCGAAGTTTTTTATGAAAACGAGATTGCCAATAGTTTCGGGGATTTTTCCCACGAGGTTATTCTGGGAGACGTCAAAGTTTTTTATAGAAACGAGATCCCCGACAGATTCTGGGATTTCTCCGGCCAGATTCGCTAATGATGCTATAAGGATCTCGAGTTTCGTGAGTCGTCCGATGCTCGGTGGCAGGGGACTTGGACGAAAAGGATTTATAGCCAGTACTAACTCGGTTAACTCCGTTAAAGTGGACAAAAACTCGGGGATCGACCCGTTTAACAAGTTGGAAGCAAGAGATAGAAAGTGAAGCCTACGTAAGTTGGCAAAACTCGCAGGGACTTCACCGATAAAATTATTGTCAGAAAGATCCAAGATTGTCAAATTAAGAAACGGCACAGAAAAGTCCGGCAAGCTACCATCGAAGTAATTGCAAGAAATGTTTAGGCTAGAAAGACGAGAACATCGAGAAAGAGAATCACTTCTAATACTTCCGCTAAGATTATTATCGGAGATATCTAGATACTCAAGAGTAGCAATTAAACAAAACTCCGCCGGAAAAGCCCCGGAAATGTTCATACTTGATAGATCTATGGCAAGTACCTTGTTGCTCCGGCGGTCACAAGAAATGCCGGTCCAATTGCATGGCGAATCGTGAGTTGACTCGAGCCAGTCGTCGGGTTTCCCGTTGAGCCTGTCGTTCTTGACACGGAGCAAGATTTCGGCATCCGTCATGTCGTAAGACTTCGTCCGAGGCGCCAAACTCATCAAGAAAACTGCACTAATTATCATCACGAGGAGATGACGATGCTTGTTGTCGTCGTACAAACGCATCTTGAGAAGAATGAAGAACATAACTGAATATATAGATTGGTATAGAATATGATGTGTAAGAAGTTTTGTAAAAATTATATGAAAAAATTCATATAAAAAAATGGTGTAAGAATGTTTTTTTTTTTTTTTAATAATGTATGAATTTTCCTATTTTCTTTCTTGTCCTTTAAATACATAGGTTGCTTCCATGGAAAGGCATATGTATGTATAACTTTTACCTCTTTCATTTCTCTCTTCCTTTTCTTCTTTTTATCCTTCTTTTCTTTTCTCTGTTTTTGTCGTTACTATATTTGATACACAAAATACAGATTAATAATTTTATAGATCATATATTATTATCATAATTTTTTAATTCATTTATGTATTGTAATTTCATAATTGTATTTATTAGGTTTATATATATGATACACAAAATACAAATTACTAATTTTATGGATCATATATTTATTATCATAAATTGTTAATTCATTTATGTATTATATATTACTAGCAATTCTCCCCATGCAATGCACGGGAATGCATAAATGAAAAAAATAAGTATATAATAATTAAATTGTATTAACAAATAAATCCACATTGATTTCTGTAAAAGAGATAGAAAAAAAAATTCTATTCGTATTAGGATTTTGTTAGTGGATTTGCAAATTTTGATTTACTATGAAAGTGAGAGAAAAAATTGGAAAATAGGAGATGAAAAAAAAATTCATAGCAAATTTGATTTGCTATGAAAGTTAATTATTAGAGAAAAAAAAAACTGGAAAATAGGAAATGAAAAAAAATAATAATAATTTATTTAATATTTTTTACAAATATATCATCAGGATTTCTTAGATTGACCTAACGTTTCTTACTTTTATATATGAGATTAATTTATTAGAATACATTATATAAACAAAACAACCGCATTTTGTATGGCGGGGCAGGACGAGTTTATAAACAACATGAACATGTTTTAGACCAAATTAAACCGAGCGGATCTGGTTCATATTAAGACCCATTCATCTTGATGGTTTTACGGTTTTAACCGATTTAACGGATTTGTGGGTCCAACTTGCATCCCTAAAAATTATTTAAAAAAAAAAAATCGGATCAAACTGGCGAAATTCTGAAATTTTGTTACATTTTTCACCTCAATTTTTACCACCGTTTTTTGTATGTTCACGTCAATCAGAAATAATTTTGAAGTCTCTTAATCGACATATTTGAGTATCGAGTTCAATTATGTATGGTATCAACATATTCGGTCAGAAGATTTATTTATTTATTTATTAAATGAAAAATTAAGTATTAAATGAAAATGTAAATTGAATTCAAATGGAGACGGGAACAAAAAAAAGTATTAAATGAAAATGTAAATCGAATTCAAATGGAGACGGGAACAAAAAAAAGGGCAGCGTTTTTTGTTATAGCAAAAAAAAGTATGAAAAATATAATGACAAGCCCTATTCATCTTTTCCTACACATTTATAAATTATAAATAATATATTAATGTGTAGGAAAAGATGATTAGTAAAGAAATTCTAAAAAAAATTAAAAAAATGTTAAATTAAATATTTAGATTCATGAATTGTGAAGATGAAGACGGGTGGAAGAGTAGGCATGAAGGAATGGAGTATGAGTCAAAAGTTATGTTAAAAACTATATAAAATTAAATATTTAGATTTAGTAATAGTGTACCTCTCTATCTAATTAGCAAAGTGCTACCACATATATAGAAATTCCATCGACTCAAAAGGAACCAGAAATTTATATATATGATCGATGATACTTTATTGCATTTATCGCCGTACCTATTGATTATAGTTTCATTAGGCCTTGTTTGCTTACTAGCTAGTCGGTGTGAGCGACTGCCTGACTGGTGTGCGGGATTGCCTGGCTGGTGTGCAGTATCGGTTGGGCCGGTGGACGGGACTGTCTTGCCCAAATTAGTCGTTCCCGACGTTTTCTAAGCAAATCTCGAAATCTGACCAAACAGTCACGACAACCACCGTGCCAAATTCAATTTCCTACGTCCTCGTAAAATTTGGATTTTTTTTTTCGGGTCCGAAATTTTTCTGACGTGCGGCACCGGCTGGGCTGGTGTGCGGGACTGCCTTGCCCAAACTAGTCGCTTCAGACGTTTTATGGCACATTTATTAACTAAGTAGTAGAGATTAGTAAAATATTTGGTTAACAAAATCCGTGTTTAGTTAAGGGCTCATTCGGTTACCTAATATTGGATTAGATTGGATTGGATTGGATCATGGTTATCGAATCGGAAAATATCGGCGTATCGTTTTCCTCCGTGTATCGTATCGTATCGTTATTGTATCGTACAATATTTAACCAACTATTAAAAATAATAAAATATATATATCTACATAATAAAAATATTATAAAAATGTAAAAATTAATATTTTAAAGTCAAACCACTCATTCCTAATTTCTAAAAAAAAATAATCTATCATAAAATAGGACAGAAGTCATAACTGCTCATAAAAATAACATCAACAAAGTTCAAATTTTGATCTCTAATTTGTAAAAAACTAATCTATCACTCATAATTTTCAAGATCAAAATGTAACTTAAATTTTTTTCATCCACCAATTTCAAACGATTGTCTTCATCCTGTTCATCAATCTCTTCAACTTCATCAACTCTAACTTTGACATTTTCCTACTTTCTCTTATCAATATAAAACTTGGCGTGTAAATTTCTTACATCTAATATATGTAAAAAAAAAACAGTAGATAATATTGAAATTCGTTTTCAGGCCCTGATAATGTGAATATTTCGTTTTCTTCTTTTTTTTTTTTTTTTTTAGTTTTTTAAATTTTTAATTTTTTTTTAATATTTTAACTAATATCGTAAATATCATATCATATCGTGATATGGCGATACGATACAATATCTCGCGATATTTAACGGTATTTATGCATAGGCGATACATATTATGAGTTATATCGTTTTGATTGGGACCGTACCGTCTCGCGATATGTATCGTGGTATCTCGCGAGTTTAACTACTATGGATTGGATTGGATTGGATTGGATTGGATTGAATGAGATTGGATTAACTTCCTACTGACTAATTAATTATTTAGTTAGTAGCATGTTCGGTTTCTTAGATTAGATCTTCTGTTAAATTCAGTTATCATATATGAATTGTCTATAAAACCACTTACTTTAAAATAATAAGATATGATTTTAAGGATATAATTGTCTTTTTCCTTTTAGTCACTCCCTATTAAATTAATCTGAGAGGGGATGCTACTAATTTAATGAAATAGTAGCATTTAATAGCGGACTTTAACTTTGATTTTAGTAGTGGGTTTGAAAAAGTATGAATCTTGTCAACCGGACGTGTTATTAGCCTCTATTATTTAGTCAGTAGAACCTTATAGCGGTAACCCAACGAGCCATAAGTCTGCTATTACACTTAAAACTCGCAATTAAATACTACTATTCGGTTAAATTAGCAGCACCCCTCTTTTCTTCTCTGAGATTAATTTTATAAGATGTGATTAAAAAGGAAAAGACAATTGTATCCTTAAAATAATACCTTAATTTTATTAATTAAAAGACTTTTTAGACATTTTACATTTAATATCAGAAATTTACAAATATAATATAAGATTGAATTTATTGAAACAAACATCTTATTACCTAGATAATTAATTAGATAATAGAATATTAATTCAATCTCACTTAATCTAAAGTAATTCGATATAAGTGAACAAACAAGGCTTAAGCTTTTGTAAAATTGAGACAACCAGCTTTAATAATTGGGGGCTAATCTCATATGCTCTGTTAATATATATTATATCATATATATGATATCATATATATTATATCCATTATTATGGGATTTGATTAGATATGTTAATATTCTATATCCATAATTTAGGAATTTGATTTGATTAGGTTTCCTTGTATAGCTTGTTATTTTGTGTATATATACCCTCACCTCTATTGAGAAGAATACACATTATTTTCATCTCAATTCTTTTCGTAACATGGCATCAGAGCCAACTTCAAACCAAATTAAAATTTTGGTTCTTCTGTCGTAACATCCACAACCGGCGTTGTGTTCATATTCTGTCACCACCGTCGTCCTATCGTGAACATCGACGGAGTGGTCCTAGAGTTATTTTCAAAAAAAAAAAAAAAAAAAAAAAAAAAAAAAAAAAAAAAAAAATCCTTTTCAATGGCTCTTTCCGATGTCACTCAACCAATTCCCACAATTCTCGATGGTAAAAATTACTCCCTGTGGATCCAAGGAATGCGTGGTTTTCTCAAAGGGCGTAAATTATGGCGGATCGTTACTGGAGATATCAATGCACCCACTAAACCAGATCCAAAAGATACTGATGCTATTGAAAAATGGCAAGGTGCTTTAGAAGATTGGGATAGTAAGAATCATCAAATCATCACTTGGTTTCGTAACACGTCTATTTCCTCAATTCATCAACAATTTGGTCGTTATGAGACAGCTAAAGACGTTTGGGATATGCTTGCCACTCGTTATGTCACTACTAGCTTATCTCATCAGTATCATCTATTCACTGATCTGCATCAACTCAAGCAAGCGACTGGTCAGTCCATCACGGAGTTTCATAATCAAATGCAAATTATCTGGGACCAACTAGCAGAATGTGAACCATAATGGGAGACCCCTAATGATGAAGAAAAATATACTATCATGCGGGACCAATTTCGTCTGATCCAGTTTCTTCAAGCTCTTCAGCCTACATACGAAGCAACTCGAGCTTCCCTTCTTAGTCGTACTCCGCTGCCTACTCTCGATCTTGCTATCCAACAACTTAATTCTGAAGAGATCCGTTTGAGTACTATGTCCGCTATCCCTACGGTGTTTGGAACTGACATTGCTGCAGCAGTTCAACCACCTCGTTCTCCCATCACTTGCTATTCGTGTCATAAGACTGGTCACATAGCATCCAAGTGCCCCAACCCAGTTCCAGATTCGACGCAATATTCATCTGTCAAATGCAACTATTGTCATGCAATTGGTCATACCATTGACAAATGTCGTAGGAGACAACGGGTAAACTCTCGGCAGCCTTATCAACCAAATAAGTCTTCTGTTGCTGCTGTCACTGAAGGGTCATCAAGTGTCTCTCCTGTCTCTGAACCTTCCATATCACTCTCTGAATTTCAGAACCTTTTATCCCAACTAAAGTCTGGTAATTACTCTAGTGCCCTTTCTGCAACTACAGGTACGTCTAAATGGTTATTTGATTCTGGTTGTTGCAATCATATGACCTCTGATTCAAATTGCTTATCTTCTCTTACCACTCCTACACCTGCACCTATAATCCACACTGCTGATGGTTCTTGTATGCAAGTCAATAATGTTGGGCATGTATCTACACCATCTCTTACTCTACCCCATACTTATTACATTCCAAACCTTACCCTTAACCTTATTTCTGTGGGTCAATTGTGTGATCTTGGATTTGACTTGCATTTTTCTCTATCTGGTTGTGTTGTGCAGGATCCAAAGACGGGGAAAACAATTGGGATAGGCCATAAGAGAGGTCGAATGTTTGAATTGGTGTCTCTGCATCTACCGTCTGGGTATCTTAGTTCCCAGGTTGCCGCAACTACTTCTCCTACTGTTTCTCTTTCTCCCTTTGAGTTGTGGCATCATAGATTAGGTCATGTTTCTTCAAGTGTTCTTACTTCATTAGTCAATAGCGGTCAATTAGGGTCCATCAAGTCATCCACTTTAAAGTGTATTTCATGTCAACTGGCCAAACAACCAGCATTATCTTTCAATAAAAGTTCTCATGTTTCTACTGCCCCTTTTGATTTAGTTCACTCAGATATTTGGGGTCCATCACCAACCGCTACTATGGGTGGATCCAAATACTTTGTCATTTTTATTGACGATTTTTCTCGATATACATGGATATACTTATTCCATAATCGTTCTGAACTCACCTCTATCTATAAGACTTTTGCCAAAATGGTTCAAACTCAATTCTCAAAAGTCATTAAGGTTTTTCAAACGGATAATGCCATGGAATATCGTGATTCACATCTATATGATATTTTTCATTCTGATGGGACTCTAGTTCAAAGATCTTGCCCAGGCACTCATCAACAAAATGGAAAAGCCGAACGAAAACACCGTCATATTCTAAATTCTACTCGCTCTTTAATTCTTTCAGCCTCTTGTCCTGAATCACTCTGGGGTGAAGCTGCTCTTAGAGCCGTGTACACCATAAACCGTGTCCCTTCACCTGTAATTGAAAATGAGACACCTTATTCTCGTCTTCATGGGCAATCTCCTGATTATTCAACTCTTAAAGTGTTTGGGTGTGCTTGCTTTGTTCTTCTTCAACCCCATGAGCATAATAAACTTGAACCTAGGGCTCGATTATGTTGTTTTCTGGGATATGGTATTGAACATAAAGGTTATCGTTGTTGGGATCCAATTTCCAATCGTCTTCGTATTTCTCGTCATGTTGTCTTCTGGGAAGACACAATGTTTGCATCTGTGTCTAAGTTTAGAATGTCACACTCTACTCCTTTTTTCACGAATCCTTCTTGTGAACTTTTTCCATCCGAAACAGAATCCGTTAATTCTCAATCACCCTTAACTTCGGATCCTTCGGTTCTTGTTGAGACATCAAGTACTTCGACCACTGCGGATGTGCCTATTTCATCTGGTTCTACCCCTACTGAGGATCCTGTCAATGAAACTGATCCTAGTATTTCTGAGGAATCTGTTCGTCGTTCAACTCGGGTAAGACATATACCCTCTCATTTACGTGATTTTCATTGTTTTTCTGCCATTCTTTCTCTTCATGAACCTCAATCCTATCGAGAGGCACAAACTGACCCTCAGTGGCAACAAGTAATATCTGATGAACTTGATGCGTTGCATAAGACTGAAACCTGGGATCTAGTTGATCTTCCGAAGGGTAAGACTCCTATTGGTTGCAAATGGATTTTTAAAGTTAAAACCCGTTCTGACGGGTCTATTGAACGTTATAAAGCTCGTTTGGTTGCCAAAGGTTTCAACCAAGAATACGGTGTTGATTATGAGGAAACATTTGCTCCTGTTGCTCGATTACCCACTGTTCGCAGTCTCATTGCCATATCTGCTATTCGGAAATGGTCTTTATTTCAGATGGACGTCAAAAATGCTTTCCTTCATGGTGATCTGCAAGAAGAGGTGTATATGAAACCTCCTCCTGGATACCCTCATACTTCTGGACAGGTGTGTCGCCTTCGAAGGGCATTGTATGGTCTGAAACAAGCACCCCGTGCTTGGTTTGAGAAATTCAGTAGCACGATCTCCCAGCTTGGCTTCACTAGTAGCTCTTATGACTCGGCACTTTTCATTCGTAAAGTTGATACAGGAGTTATTTTTCTACTGCTTTATGTTGATGATATGATCATTACTGGTGATGATCTTACAGGCATTGAGTCTCTCAAACAGTCTCTTCATCATCATTTTGAAATGAAGGATCTTGGAACTCTCAGTTATTTTTTGGGGCTTGAGATCACCACTGCTTCTGATGGTTACTATCTTTCTCAAGCTAAGTATGCTGCTGATCTTCTCTCCCGCGCAGGAATTACAGATACCAAGATTGCTTCCACTCCTCTAGAGATGAATACTCGACTTACTCCTAGGGATGGAACTCTACTTGCTGATGCTACTCTCTACCGACAGTTGGTTGGAAGTCTCATTTATCTCACTGTTACTCGTCCTGACATCGCTTACGCTGTTCATCATGTTAGTCAGTTTATGGCGGCTCCACGATCTACTCATTTCTCCGCCGTTCTTCATATACTTCGCTACGTAAAAGGTACTATCACTACAAGAAAATGTAAAATAGGCAACGATTTCTTTATCAACGAAATTAATTTTGTTGCCTATAGTTGTATTTTAGCAACAAAATATAGTATTTGTGGCTAAAGATTAATGTTTTTGTAACAAGATATTTTTGTTGCGTTTGAATCTGATAGGCAACGAAATATATTGTTGTGAATAGTATCATATAAATTTTGCAACGAATTTCATCAAAGACAACAACTTTGTTTGTTGCAAAAGAGTATTTCTTTTTGCTACGATATAAAATTGTAGTAAATACATTTACAAGGGCAACAAATTTATTTTGTCACCAATAAGTGACGAAAGACGACAAAATATTTTGTTGTAATTGCTCCAAGAAATTTGGCAACAAAATATAATCGTTGCCGATTTAAAAACCAACTTTTTTTTCTTTATTTAATTTACTTTATTTGTTATTAAATCGATATATATATATATATATATTTAATTTATTAACTAATTGTAGAATTTCATCAATCGCAAATGTATTAGTGTACATTAACTATATATACATTATTATATATAATAAAATATGACAAGAAAAATCTTATTTGTTTTATTATACATATTATTATTTTGAACATAAAATAAATATAGTTTTGGTTATGACACTATATTTATATAATTTATATAATTTATTTATTTGACACTATTTATATATACATTATTTATATATATTATTTTGAACATAAAATACATATAGTTTTGGTTATGACACTATATTTATATAATTTATTTATATAATTTATTTGACATTATTTACATGTATGCACAACGAACTTATTTGACTATATTTATTTATATAATTTATTTGACATTATTTATGTAACTATTTTAATTATTTTACCTTGTAGGTTTAGTTTTTATGAATTTATTAAAAGTCTATTTACACAAATGTACTGATGCCCCAGCGGTTAGAGTAGCCTCTAACTTGCAATCAACCAGGGTTCAAATCCTTCTATTGTCATGTCTCTATATATTTGACATTTATTATGTGGGGCCCGATGGGCCAACCCTGAGTTCGTCCCAACAGTTGCGAATTTGATATTTATCATGTGGGGCCCGCTGGGCCACCCCTGAGTTCGACCCGGTAGTTGCGAAGTGTCGGGTCGACCGGATGTGGGTTGGGTCTGCTGGACCATACCAAATTAGTATATTTTGTTGTCTATTTACTTATCTTTTGCAACGAAATAAATTCGTTGTGCATACATGTCTTTTGCAATGAAATAAATTCGTTGCGTATACTAAATACATTGGCAACGAAAATAATTTGTTGCCTATAATAAATGTATTGGCAACGAATTATAGTTGGCAACGAAACAAATTTGTTCTAGATTACAAACGTATTTGCAACGATATACTTTAGGTGACGAAATAGATTCGTTGGCTATAATAGTGTATCCACAACGAAATTTGAATTTCGTTGCCACGAACTTTCAGCAACGAGGCTTTGGCAACGAACATGGCAACAAAAAAAATTAGTTGCGAATTGTATTGGCAACGAAATTTTGCCCTTTCAACAACAAAATTCGTCGTTGCGAAATATGAAATTTCTTGTAGTGTATGTTTCATGGTCTTCATTTCTCAGCTCAGTCCTCGCTAACGTTGTCTGCTTATTCTGATGCTGACTGGGCTGGTGATCCTACCGATCGACGATCCATCACTGGTTATTGTTTTTTTCTTGGAGATTCTTTGATCTCTTGGCGCAGTAAGAAACAATCTATTGTCTCTCGTTCTAGTACTGAATCTGAGTATCGAGCATTAGCAGACACTACTTCAGAGTTACTATGGCTTCGGTGGTTGCTTACTGACATGGGTGTATCACACCAAAGTGCAACAATTATTCATTGTGACAATCAAAGTGCTATTCAGATTGCTCACAACGATGTTTTCCATGAGCGAACCAAACATATTGAGAATGATTGTCACTTTATTCGCCATCATTTGATACACAATACTCTTCGCCTTCAGTACATTACGTCTGCTGCCCAAACTGCTGACCTTTTCACCAAAGTGCACCCACCAAGTCGATTCAACACACTCGTTTCCAAACTCAATTTGGTCTCTGTTGACCCAACTTGAGTTTGAGGGGGGATGTTAATATATATTATATCATATATATGATATCATATATATTATATCCATTATTATGGGATTTGATTAGATATGTTAATATTCTATATCCATAATTTAGGAATTTGATTTGATTAGGTTTCCTTGTATAGCTTGTTATTTTGTGTATATATACCCTCACCTCTATTAAGAAGAATACACATTATTTTCATCTCAATTCTTTTCGTAACATGCTCAAATGGAAAAGGTCTTATCACCACTTAAATTTCGTGATATGTGTGGCGTCCTTGATGAAACTTTTTTTCTTTATGTTGAAAATATTAATTTGCATAATTTATACTCTAGCGATAACTGTTACTTTTTAAAAATAATGTATGTTCTATATATTTGTCACTTTATATTTTTAATAATGTACTAAATGCAATTTTTTTTTCTATCTTAATTTTATTAATTAAATTCTAAGTATTGACTCTTTCATATAATTCATTAAATGATAAATATTATTTTAGTTTATTTTATATATTTTCTATAAAATCAAGCCACGATTATTGAGTTTATTAATATTCGTGGAAAGAGGAAAAGAGAAACATATTTAGGCCTTGTTTGATTGTGCTTAATGGACCTCTTAATGAGCCTTATGCTGATTTAGTCAGCAGATATGTCATTAAGTGCATTTGATTGAGATCTCTGAATCACACAAATTTGCACTTACCGATTCAGACGGGAAATTGAATCTTGTTCATTCAGTGCAGCGGTGAATCAATTTGGCAAATTTCTCCAGATATAAAATAATATTTTAACATTGTCTCTATGCATTAAAATACTACCATCTTCTCCCAAAAAAAAATTTAAAATATAACTATTGGATTTTGAGTTTAGTGTCAATTACTTTATTATATACTCGCCATAATTTTTCTTTTACTATTGTTCTCTCGTTTCAAGACTTTATTTATATTATGTTTTATTATACTTTTTCTTTTTATTTGTAGTACGTAGTAAATAAATTTGTCTATGTGACAATGTAGTAAAGTTACATTATTTAAATATTATAAATTTTCAATTATCAAATAATTTTAATTTTGTTTTTCAAATTTATATTATACCATATGTAAAATACTTGAAACTTAATACGCGTAAAAGTGTTTATTCACCACATTTCATATTTTTCTAGTTAAATTAATCATGAAAAATACTTATAGTTATACATATACATGGCTCATAATTTAATTGACAATATTTTAGTTTTCTACTAAGGCTATAACGGTAAAATTGCATTATTCAGACACTATTAATATTCAACTATCAAATGAATTTAATGGTTTAGCATTCAGTATTCAGACATAACTCTTAACTATTCAGATGTGTATTCAGCATTCAACATTCAGTGCTTAATCTTATCAAACGAGGCCTTATGCTTCGTTTGATAGAATTAAGTACTGACTACTTAATGCTGAATAATAAAATTTTACTTTATTAGCCCTAGGGTAGAAATTGGAACGAAATTTTCAATTTCCATCGATTTCGATCCTAATTTTTCGATTTTAGAACAATATTATTCATTTGAAATTCGGAAAATCCAACTTTGATTTTTCTCGATTTTTTTCGATCGAAATTGAAATGTATATGAGATGCCGAAATCCGATTTCTATTTCAATTTCCTAAAACAATTATGAAAATTCCGAGTTTTTTTCAAAAATTACACTACACATCAATAAAATTATATATTTTATATTTAAGTGACTGAAGAATCGTAATTTTTCGATTTCCCCTGAGTTCGATTAAAAAATTTCCAATTTTAGAATGATTTTTTTCATTCCAATTTTTGAAATCCCGATATTTTACTTTTTTCAGATTTTTTGGAACAAAATTGGAATGAATTCTTCTGAAAAATTGAAATTTTCTGAAGATGCTTAATTCGTTCCAATTCATCCGATGTTCACTCCTAAGTTACCTCAATAGTGTTAAACAATTAAATATACTTACTAATTAACTATCAATCATATCTAAATAAAAATATTTCTCTTTAACTATGACCTTTATAATAATTTAATAATATAATTTTGATTAAAATAAATATGCTTGTGAAATTTGTATGGAAAATTGAACCCCCAGTACATATCATTTATTATAGCATTTAACTATTTGAATAAAATAGTCGAAATACAAATTTGGCAAAATGAGTTTTTAGTCATGTAAGTTTGCTAGTTTGGAGTTTTAGTTCATCATGTTTCAAAATAAGAATTTTAATTATGTAAGTTTTAAAAGTTGAGAATTTTGGTCCTATAACCTGCTATATAACAGGTTAGGCAATGGTTGGTTGAATTAGGGCTGGGACTGGGTTGGATCGGTCGATTACCAGCCAAAAAACCGACTCATCCGTCAAACCATTTTTGCTCAAATTTTAAAACTGTTGCCGACCCATCCGTTGTGGGACGATTGATGTTTGACATCAAAATATTTGGTTGCGAAATGGGTCGGTTGATGGTTTATCAATGTTTTGAAAACCGGACCGGACATCGAACCGGACAAGTAACTGGGTCATGGTTGGACCGGTTCAACCGGGGTCCAACCGGGTTTTTTACTTTCTTTTTTATTTAATTATTTTATTAATTTAATACCTAAAATATAATTTTTTTTTATATATTTTCTTCCAACTTTAGTGAATCATCCAGGTTAGTCAACGTTTTTCAAGAAAATAAAATAAAATTCAATCATTTTATCCTCTCTCCTCTCTCTCTAGTCTCTCCCCTCTCCCCTCTCTCTTTCTTCTTTCTGCTACTTTCTCGCCTGTTTTCACAGAGCCTCCCATCCCCTTATCTTCTTCCTTTCTTCTTTTCTTCTTTTTTCCTCTTCTTCTTCCTTATTTCTTCTCCGTCGGTTTATTTTTTCTTCTCTATATGGCAACCACCACTTGGATTGGGTTACATGCGACCGAGATCCATCTATATCCGTTCACTCCCAACTATCTCCGACAAGATTCAGTCGCCTAAGACGACCATTTATGTAGATCCGGCCATTTCTAGCTAAAACCCGGTTCTCGGACTGGTTTCCGGGTTTCCGGGTTCTTACCGGTCGAACCGGGTTTTTAATAATTGACCCGGGTTTTTGAAGTTTTTGGGTTTTTACAAGTAACCGGACCGGACACGGCGGCGGTTCGCGGTTGAACCGGTCGGACCGGCCGGTCCGGTTCGGTTTTCAAAACATTGTGGTTTATACCCGCCAGCTAGTTCACTTAAAAAAAAAATTCAAATTTTGGAGTAAAAATATCCACATTTTGCATAATGTCACGATGTGATCATCATTTATCAGTTCAAAATAATTAATAACAATTTAACGAAAAAAATATAATTAGGAAATTCAAAGTAATTTCAAACATGCACAAGAGATTTAGTGGATTTTTGTGGGCTTTTTGTTTAATCTTGAGCATAAAGAAACTGGTTGAAGATTTATGTCAAATTTTTTTCCTTTGTTGATTGTTTTAAAATTTAAATACTGCTTATTTTGATAATTTCAATAACCTCAAAGAAAACACGGCCTTTATTTTATATTTTTAATAAAATTTTAATAGTATAGTTGAATAACCGATAATATTCGGTCAACCAACTTTTTATAATATTAGATACCACCAACCGACCCATTATAGATAGGTTGGTTGAAATTTTCGACCCGAGCCAATGGGTCGGTTAAAAATTGATTATCCGCATAAAAATATGGTCGGTAATGAGTCGGTTGGTGGATAAAAACCAACCCGGTCTCAGCCCTAGGTTGAATGAGTTGGTATTTAATTTATAAAAAAATATAGATTAAAAATAAACTAGATGATGTGGCTGATGAGTTGGAAAATTTTGGAAGGAAATAAAATATACCATCAAATTATTTTTTTTATTTGATGAATGAAATAAACATTTCTATAGTAACTATTTTTTTTAATTAATATTTCATAGTTTTCAATGGTAAAAGTAATAATCAACTATATTTTATTACTTGTGTATTTGTTACTCTTAGTTTGATAAGGTATTTTATGTTTGGAGGCTCTAGAATGCTTTTTTGGTACATTTAATTTAATAGAATTTTGAATATAATTCATTATTTTTTTTATTCGTAAATATGTTTTTGATTTTTTATACTAATTATGATTGTGCATATCATTTAACTTTACAACAAGTTTTAATATAAAGTTTTTTTCTCGTATTTTTGTTGAATTTGTTGTTGGTTCAATTTCATTGTGGTCATTATGTATAAATTTGTAAAAATAAAATATTTAAATAAATATTAATTTAATTATTATTTTTACCAAATAAAAATTAAGAAATAAGGGTTAATGAAGGTGTAACCCCTCATTAGCAAAAATATTAGAATTAGGTACCAAACATATTTTTAATATGGTGCAACCCCCTCCACTTTACGTATCTCAATACTATCCCTACATTTTTCTTTTGAACTAGACCCCCTCCATTTAAATAGGATCGGTCAACCAATTTGTTCTCTCTCTCTCCCTCTCTCTCTCTCTCTCTCTCTCTCTCTCTCTCTCTCTCTCTCTCCTCTTTAATTATTTTAATCCTTTTAATTATATTTCGATCATTTTTTACTTTTACCTTTTTTTTTTTGGAAAGATCTACGATATATTAGTGAACAACTAAATTAATGAATTTAACTACAGACTTTAGTAGTCAACTATAATATTCTACTAGTTTGATATAAAATTATGTCGGTCAACTATAAAATAGTGAGAGTTAACTATGAAATTTTAATAGTTAGCTATAAATTGTGATAGTTAACTACTAAATTATAGTAGTCAATAATCATGTATATACCATAATTTTAAGACCAAAACTCACCACCCTCAAATTATTCAACCATCGACAAGTAATTCCAAACTTTCACAACTACGCCCAAAGTCCCGAACGATCTCAACTATAATATTCTTCTAGTTTGCTATAAAATTGTGTTAGTCAACTACAAAATAGTGAAAGTTAACTATGAAATTTTAATAGTTAGCTATAAATTGTGATAGTTAACTACTAATTTATAGTAGTCAATGATCATTTATGTACCATAACTTTATGACCAAAATTCACCACCGTTAAATTATTTATCCATCGGTAAGTAATTCCAACAATTTCACAATTACGCCCAAAGTCCCAAATGATCTCAATAGTCTGAAGCATATGGATACATTCCCTGTAAATTCAATTTCCTTAAAAAAAAAACAAATTTCCACAATACAATTATCACTAGCTGTAATTTTCCTTGAAAAATTAGATCTAAGCCAATGAAATGAGCATAAGGCTCCGAGAAGATAATGCAAGACTCTAGCGGCGGAGATTTTTGAGTAAGAAAATCAGCGGTGGGGGTGCGTTAAGAAAGAGCGGCGGCGGATGCTGCTTCGTCAGAAAACAGATCTGAACGTTTCATTGTTACTAGACCGGGTGAACCAATGGTAGCCATGAAGATGCGTCGGCTATGGACCCGTCAATTTTGGTAGAGAAGATATACAAGTTGATTTTAGTAGAGAAGAGAGACAGAGCGAATGATTCGAGAGAAAGAAAAGAAAAGAGACGTATTAGGGAAGAGAGAGGGGGGGAGGGAGAAAGTGAATGAGAGAAAAGAGGAAAAAAAGAAACGTTAAATTATAAAAAGAGGGGGAGGAGAGAGAAAGAAATGGACAGTTGAGAAGAGAGAGGGGGAAAATAGAGAAATAGTGGGAGAAGAAAGGACAAAATTGGAATAATAAACACGTGAGGGGGGGTCTCACAATCCCTAATGTTAATTTTAGATTTCTTTACAGATAGTGAATATTAAAATAGGCTTGAACTCTATTATTTTGTGTATTGAGAGGCGTTATCCCTCATTTTCCCAAATATTAATTAAACATCAATTATGCTTATTTCCTTCATAAAGAATATAATGGTATATTTAATCAATTTGAGGTTCTTTATTGCAAAAATGTAACAAAAAATAAAATATATAAATATTTTCCTTTATTTTGGTGTCTTTGACATCGAGGATCAAACTTCTTTCCAAAACCGTCCAACTCATTACCACATCACCTAATTTATTTTTAATCTATTTATTTTTATAAATTAAATGCCAACTCATTCAACAACCATCACATTACCTGCTATAGCAGGTCACATGACCAAAATTCCCAACTTTTATAACTTACAGGACTAAAATCCTGATTTTGAAACATGGTGGACTAAAAATCTCAAGTAACAAACTTACAGGGCTAAAAAACTCTTTTTTCCTACATTTTTTTATGGGACAAAATTGTCTCAACTCTCTTGAGTTAACATCTGAACCAATAGTTTTTTCCGACTGAATCACTAAGCAATAGTTGGCTCCGTTCATGTCTCCTTACCAAATGCACTGAACAATGATCGATCTGATCGAATAAGAGATGGTTGCTATTAAGAGGCCATTAAATGCAATCAAACAAGACCTTAGTAAAGGATGGAGTAGTTATTGTTGGTGAAAATAGAGAACTCCATACCATGGTCTATTGAAATTTATTCATTTCCAAAAAAATTGTAAGGTAGTTGCAACAATTCCAAAATTAAGTTGGGGTTAATTTGGTTTTTTAGATCTTTACATAATGAATGGCATCATCAATCAAAATTATTATTTGGTTTTATATATAGAATTTTGGTCGATTTTTTTAATTACGAATTAATTAAAGATGAAATACTTAACAACTTTATATATAGCTCAAAATCTTATGAATTGGTCCCGCAATAGATGATCAAGCGGTTGGAGCAAGTGAGCTTGTGTCAATTGACCAAAGTTCGATGTAAGTTGTAACAAATTTTCATTCTCAATAAAAGAAGTTAAGGACATTCACTAACATGAACAAAATAAGACTTGCGATGCAAAATAAGAGGAAAATAAAAGTAGAGAAAGAGTTAGGGCCTAGGGGTTCAAAAAAAGTTAAATTAGAGTCGGAATATAACCGGGGAGAGAAGCTAATGGGTGTTCATTCAGTAACATCGTACGCCGAAAATTGATATCGTTTAGCGAACCAAACTATTCGACCCTATACTGTTTTTTTATCGAATTAATTCAATTTTTTCGAATTATGTACCTGTAAACCAAAAGTATAATTATCTTTGTTTTAAAAAAGGTAAAAAAAAATATTTAAACCAATTATTTTTTAAATTCAGCATTCAAATTTCAATAATCGGCCCTAAAAATAAAAAGTGATTATCAATAGAGGCTAATTTGTAAACAATGAGAAAAATTATCAATCTACAAGTATTTTATAATTTGTTATAATCCTAAAGTCGGGTCAGTCGGTTACTTACTAAGTGATCACCCGGGAGAAGGGTAAGAGGACAAAAGAGATTGGATGAGAAATAAACAATGTTCTGAAAACCGGACCGGACATCGAACCGGACACGCCATTGGGTTCGACCGGGGTTCGACCGGGGTTCGACCGGATTTTTTACTTTTTTTTTTATATATAATTATTTTATTAATTTAATACCTTAAATGTAATATATTTTATATTTTATATTTTTCCTTCCCTCTCTCTTCTCTTTATCATCCAACTAACTTCACTTATTTTTATAAAATATGAATTTATAATCATTTTATTTCTTCTCTCTCCCCTCCCCTCTCTCTTTCTTCTTTCTTCTTCCTCCAACTTTTCACGCAGAAGCCTCTCCTCTTTTTCCCTTCTTTTCTTTTTCTTTTTCTGTATTATTCTCCTTATATTTATAATTTCTTTATTCTTCCCAAAATTTTTTTTTTCATTTTTTCCTTCACCTTTTTCCTTTTTTTTTTTTCAATGGATGGATATGACATCCCCCATTTGGTTTGGGGGAGAATAGGACAAAATTCCGTTGGGTTTTTTTCCCCCACATTGGGTTTCAGTCACCCAGGACCATTTTGGAAGCAGATCGGGCCATGGCCCCTCTTTTGGAGTAAAAACGGGTTTTGGGACGGGTTTCGGGTTTTCCCGGTGGAACGGGGTTTTTTGTAATTGACCGGATTTTTTGACATTTTGGGGTTTTAATTTTTAACGGGACGGGATTTGGGGGGGGTTGGGGGTTGAAGGGGTGGAATTGGGGGGTTGGGTTGGTTTTTAAAAAATTTGGAAATAAATAGAGAGGGGGGGGGGGGGGGGGGGGGTGTTAAAACAGTCAAAGAAAGAAAGAAAAATGGTTGAAAGATGAGAAATAAAAATTTAATTACAACATAAATAACATGAAATAAAAATTTGTTTAATCCCACTTTTGCACCCTTAAAATATATTATTTTTGCACTTTACACTCTCAAAATAAATTAATAGCACTTTGCACCCCCAAAGTACAATAAATCTTGCATAATGCACCCCAAATAATTTTTTAAAGCTAAAAAGGTAATTTAATATTTTTAGTGGTATTTTTTTAGGATGTAAAATGTCAAATCAATTATTTTAGGTTTAATCAAAAAAAGGCCCATGACAAGGGTACTTAATTAAATGAGGGACATCCAACTTTTTTGTCTTTCAAATAAATCCAGCTCATTCAAACTTATTTGCAAATAAGGAAAATCCTTTTATATATACCAAAATTACCCCCAATTCACTGAAACTCAATTCAACTCCAATTTCACGATTTACACCCCAATTTAGTCCAATTTCATCAATTAACCCTAATTTCAATTTTGACCCGCCACCACCGGAGACCGCCGGTCGCCGCCGTTGACCGGTTTCCGACATTGACTTTTTTTTTTTTTTTTTGAAAAACTTTTTTTTCCCTGAAATTTTGACCCAAATGGTACAACTATTTCGTCCAAGAGACTCGAATTCTTAACATGAAACTTAATTATCAAAGTAGTGTTTTACAGCACATGCATTGACATTGCCTATAACTCGTCTAATTCCTTACGAATAACATGCACATTTTTTATTCTTCAAATATAATCGGTGATACACATTACTGAAACATGAATTGACCTAAAAATGTAAGAAATAAATACATTTTTTACTAAATGACCTTAATTAAAAAAATAAAATTTCATTGGGGTCGACGGTAAGATAAACATAAAGAATAGTATTACTGTATTTTTATGTACATTTAAGTACATTTCAACTATATTAAATTTAATATATGAATGTTTACAAACTTATATTCAAAATTAAGATTCTAATAATCATGCACACTCTTAGAATTAAAATTAAAATTCAAAATGTTTGATAAAATGTAATATATGTGATATAAAAACTAAATTCTAATTCCCAAGAGAAAAAAAAAACATTGTACTTTAAATCCCATCATTTTATGGAATATCCTAATTGAAAATATATTATGGAGATTCTGAATAATTTTAAAAAATCGATACACATTTTTGTTTTAATAAAAAAATATAAATAATTAATTACACACATTTTTTTAATAAAAAAATAAATCTTAATAATATATTGAAATGGATATATAAATTTAGATAAAAAAATTTAAACATCTAATTCTATAATTTTTTTTATTATTATTATTATTATTATTATTATTATTATTATTATTATTATTATTATTATTATTATTATTATTATTATTATTATTATTATTATTATTATTATTATTATTATTATTATTATTATTATTATTATTATTATTATTATTATTATTATTATTATTATTATTATTATTATTATTATTATTATTATTATTATTATTATTATTATTATTATTATTATTATTATTATTATTATTATTATTATTATTATTATTATTATTATTATTATTATTATTATTATTATTATTATTATTATTATTATTATTATTATTATTATTATTGTTATTATTATTATTATTATTATTATAGATGACTTTGAAAACTTATATATTAAAACATTTCGAACAATCAACAATTCCAAACTAACATTATTGAATTTATGAACTATAAACTTATTTAACAGACATTTATATATATTTCTTTGTAAGGTATGCACAAATTTTTTAGATTATTTTACTAATCCACTACTGCTAGTATGGATTTTTTTTTATCAAACTAATATTATCGAACTATATATAATTTTGAAGTGTATGTTAAGTATATCTAGATATAATTCAGTATTCTAGTTCATACAATTTTATAATCAGGGCATGTATAGAAAATATTTCATGAAAATTTTATTATACAAATAAGGTACAATCATATATGTATATTAGATCTTGTTGATGCATATTAATATATATGTACTATTATTAATTATAAATGACGTTTCCCGAGAATATTAATTGCGTATTGTATACGACAATTCGCATTGAAGTTATAAAAAATA